>JANUHK010000057.1:0-226655 GCA_026319125.1 Colletotrichum noveboracense | reverse complement strand
AGAAACGTCTAATGAAGAGCTTTCTGAGTAGTTTTAATTATTTGAATTGTGTTGATGCTGTGGTTTTCTTACTGTTATGTTGTATATGCGGTTTCGTGAGACACTCGCTTGTCTGAGACACTCGCTTATCAACTACGTTATTACTTCCACATAATGTACGAGAGATTGAACTCACTAACCGAAACGTGTCTCTTAATTCAAGCCCAAACGAACAAGAACAAGGATGGTCGACCTATGAGCATGTGATAAAATAATTTCCCCGTGTATGCGTTCAAGATTGGGAAAGGTGAGGTATTCAATGGAGATGTTTGTCTTGTCTGGATTATGACTCAACCTGTCAGGCGAACAGATGCTCTGTTTCAAAAGCCACCAAGACGTCAAGGTGACTGAAGCTATCAGGCTTTCTCCCTCCCCTCTATTTTAATTTCACGCCCGGACTGAAGATTGAAGAAAAGGTTGCTATAAAATTTCTTTCCGGCCTCTTCAGTTTCTGAACATCTCCCATCTCCAATATTCGAATTTTCGCGGATGACTCAACCCTAGGCCTTGTTACGTACTCCGGGGCGCCGCCAACAGGTTTGTTCTCGTATCCCATATTCCTCTCACGCATCCATGGATATGAGACTTACTCAAGAATCATCGGTCCTTCAGCTTTCACATCGCAAATGAAGCTCGCGGGACGCCGGCAAGGCCGGGGCAGAGTCCAGAAACCAAAGCAAGACAGGGTCCAAAGCTCAGCTCAACGCAAGTCTGGCAGAGGATCCCGTGGAAGTGGTCGAGGCAGAGCCAGGAGTCGCAACACCCAGCCTGAAGAAGGATCAGACCGCCTCTCATGCTTGCCGACCGAACTTTTGTTCATGATCATGGGTTATCCAGAACGTTCGCAAAGACTTTCAAAGGTTGCAATCTCCCTGTGTCGTGTCAGCAAAAGGTTCAACAATCTAATAACCCCCATCATGTACCGCAATTTCAGCACGTTCGACATAACTGGGCAAGATAATGAGGCAATCATCAAGCCATTCCTTTTCCTTCGCGCGATTATTTCACTATCAGACCTGTCGTACCACAACAAAAGCGTCTCGTTAAAGTGGAAAAGGAACTTCACAAGTCGACCCATCAGGAAACCCGATCCCAAGCTGATTCGGGAGGTGTACGTCATGGCCGGGATGCCCGACTGTCAACTTAACATCCCTTGCGGTGTGGTACAAGCTAGTCCAACTGTTCTGAACGAATTGTTTCTGTTCGCACTGATGCACATACTCTTGAGAACGGAAGAGCTGGAGAAACTTGCTGTTAGTATGTCAGATCACACAAACGACGGCTCAAAGATCTTGGCGCGGACGGATTTGGGTACTTCTTTGCAAAAGCTACGCCAAGTCTCTTGTGCGAACGACGGGGTGCTTCTCCCCTTCATATGTTCTTGGGCGCCAAACCTTCAGGAATTAGATCTCACCGACGTACTACTTCATCGAATGACCGAACTAGGCAATCACAGACTTGTACACCTACGTCTGAGAAACCTTCGACGGCTAGACTTGGACTCCGTGAGCATGGACAATCGTTCTTTGAAAGAACTTCTATTGTTGTGCAGGCCCCTTCTGAGCTTCAAATACGAGCCCAAAACGGAAGCTCCATCTGATGAGATCTTCCTATTCAGAATGCGACATTTCCCGTTTCATTTCTATGAAGAGCCGGAAACGACAGTGCCAGGGATTCTGGACGCTCTGACAGCGCACAAGTCAACTTTAGAAGAGCTCACTATACATATGGGATTTTCCCTGTCCGAGACTAATAGCCTCTCTATTCTCGCTCTCGACCTGACTGGATTCGAAAAGTTGAAGATGTTGAGTCTTGACACATCCTCGTTTGAGCCAGTCAAATGGTTGACCAACATGCTGCCAGG
The DNA here is from genome assembly GCA_026319125.1 of Colletotrichum noveboracense. Classification (NCBI taxonomy): domain Eukaryota; kingdom Fungi; phylum Ascomycota; class Sordariomycetes; order Glomerellales; family Glomerellaceae; genus Colletotrichum; species Colletotrichum noveboracense. The sequence goes on along the minus strand of JANUHK010000057.1, from coordinate 224,752 downwards.
AAGCATCGAGAGTTTACGCCTTCTTAGAAAAGTTTCCTGGTTTCTCGATGGCTCTTCGGTTCATGTGAACAGCATGCGAGACCAGCTTCTGAGATTCACGGAACGCCACTCAAGATTCCCGTTGCTGAAGAAAGTGTCGTTTGGGTCCAGACAAGGAGCAAAGCATCACGGTGTGTCTGGGATTGAGGATGACTTCCGTCGCATTGGGGTCGATTTCACAAGTTTTGAATTAGAATAGTGACAGGATGCACGAGGCAGGACGCTGATCCAATTTGGAAGTCATTTATTGTTGTACCCGAGGTCTCCGATGCAATACAATACGAACTGAATCTTGGCTAATGAAATACTGTTCCATTCACTCTGCACCGCCTGCCACCGATTGACATGCCACATAAGTTTCACTCTACCCTCCGAGTACTGAACTCCTGTATAAACGGACCGAGATGTCCGGCGTATGCGGCACTACATGATATGACTCTCCAAGATGCAACTGCAGCGTTGGTACGTGTATTCAGACTGGCTACTCCCGACGAGAAGGGTCTCACATCCAATCATAACGCAGTGGCATGACCATGGTAAAGACCCCTCTGGCTACATCATGGCATCTTCCGCTCATTTAAACAATAAAATACAAGAATTCTCGTTACTTTCCTTGAGTGCACCTAGTCCCACTGCTTGAGGAACTCTTGAGTCTCAACAAACTTCTCCCGGATGACCTCAGCATGCCTCTCGCTCCGCGGGACAAAGCGCACTCTGAAATCTTTGGTCGCATGCACGAAGCCTTCTTCGTAGAACTCATAACTGGTATCCAGCTCGCCATCCTTCTCAATTTTGAAAGCCCAAAGCATCTGAGCGACACTTCGCCACTGAGTCCGCTCGGCCATGTGGATACCAGGGCACATGCGCCGCCCAGCACCATAGGTGTAGTGGTCGCGCTCATCGTACGCCGGCGATGCGGCGAGCTCGGAAGCTAATTTCGAGGCCGAAGCAAGGTAACGGTCTGGATTGTATGACTCGGGGTCATCAAAGTGTTTGCTGTCATGGTTGAGAGCGCTCGGCGGGATCATCACGACACTGCCCTTGGGAATCAACATGCCCTTATACCAGGCGTCTTGCTTAGCGAGATGGGGTACGCCGGTTGGAACACTTGAAGAGTTTAGTCTCAAGCAATGCTCAGCCGGGCTTCAGGCGAACTTACACTGGTCTGATTCGCAGGGCCTCTTTGATGATGCAGTTGATGTATGGCAGGTCGTTGAAGTCTTCCCATTGAGGAAGACGATTAGTAGCACACAACGCATCAAGCTCGACGCGGGCTTTTTCTTGAAATTCGGGATTCTTCGCCAGGAAGAGGATATTTGTAAGAATTTGTGTAGCCGTCGTGTCAGCCGCACCCATTTGTGTACCTCCAACAAAGTTGTTGAACTGTGTATGCGAAAGCGGCGCATCGGACTTGATGTCTTCGTTGAGAAGTCTGTCAATCAGTGATTCACGCTTGTCGCCCTTTGCACGTCTGGCTTCCACGCGATCGTACGCTTCGGTCCAAATGCCGGTGATTGTCTTGTAATACTCCATTCCACGAAGCTTAGGCTTATTCCAGCAGTCGGGGATAAGGTTCAGGATTGGGAACTGGTCAACTGGAAGGTAAGTTCCCGGCTCAACAGCCTTTGATATTGCCAACATTGCGATATAGACAGCCTTGATAAATCAGCACCGGTTCAGATGGCTAGTGGACTTGACTTACATGGGCCCAGAAGCTTTCAAAATTGTGCGCATGTTGCCCGTACAGAGTGACAGTGCCAATCGAGGCTGTGGTTCGCTGCACGTGTGTTTTGAAACTCTCTGGCTTCTCGAGCAAATCATGCAACATTTGACAGACCCTTGATTCTCCGTCAGTATAAACCTTAGTCGGGTTGAACTTGGTACCTACTCGGCCTCTTGAATGCTCTTTAAATCGCTGTCAAGATTCTTGGGCGAGTAGTACTGAGCGATGAGCTTTCTCTCAGCTCTCCACTCAGGGCCCTCATGCATGAGAGCAGGGTTTTCATCTCTTGTTGAAGCCAAAACTTGTTGGTCTCGAGGTCTATCATTGTAGAGCGCCCCCTGCTGATTCAACAGTTCGTGGATGGCCTGTCTATCATTAAGGACGATCATAGTCGTGCGTCCGACCTTTAGTGAGTAGACTGAGCCATATTCGTCGGCCCATTCTTTGAGTCTAAATCCAATTAGTCCCCTAAAAATATGATTGATTCGATCGATTATTCTGACTTTGCATAGAAATTCTTCCGCGGCATCAAGTGTGCATTTCCAAGAATTGGGACGGTAGGTGGCCCGGGAGGCAGGAATTTGTCTCGGCGACCAAAATTGCGGAGTCTGAACAAAATATAGATGGTTGGGATCACCCAAATTAGACGTGATGTCGCCAACCCGACGATCAATTCGGTGAAAGCCATGGTTTTTACAGACCTTACACAGCAGTCGTATCAATGGAATCGTATGGATGAAGGCTAGGAGGATGAAAATTTGGCTGGCTGTGGACGATCCTGAAAGAATATACTGGTCAGTGAGGCAGGCCACGCTATTTACACCAGGAAGCTCCATGTGCCGAGGTAGCATCGCCTTGTGTACCCCCACCAACATAGTCATCGTTTGCCTGTTTGGTACAGCCGCCAGAGGCACGGCATTCTCATCCTGCATCATTGCCTAGCCACTGAGAGTGGTGTCTTGGGTGCCTAATCATCTTTCCGGGGTTCATCATGGTGCCATACCAGAAGTAGGCACATGATGCAGTGCAAACGATCCACTTTTCAGCCAGCCACTGAATCACGCATGTTAGCGCAACATGTTGGTCAACATTCCTTTCCGTAGGGCTGATTGGAACCTAGAATCTCGTCACCTGTAATACGCCCTACACCGAAAGCAGATCTTTGGGGGATTTTCCGATCGATGTGCACCAGGCAGCAAATACGCTCAGCCTTCTTGGCCTCAGGGGCCAACGGAGGAAAACTCAGCTTGCACACAGCCGATTGGTTCGTTGGTTGCTGACATGAAGCCATCTTGTTGGGGTCGTTATCGCCTGTGACGTTAAGTGCTTATCTGCACACCGAAGCCCCAAGGCAGTGCAATTGTGCCGCTTCCTCTGGGGGCCAATCCCCGCACAGGGATTACAATCAGCTCCTTCTGCCTAGTCCAAGTTATTTCACACGATGCGGATCAATTAGAAATAAATTTCCTGCCTATCATTGACCAAGGTTAGGTAACATAGAGCGTGGAGATTCTGCTGAATTCCTCAGAAGCATGAGAGCAACAAGAGATCAGTAATTAATGCTTCCAATGTTTTGGCGCGTGCCTTAGAGTTATTTTGAGACTCTCTGATGCGACTCTTCGCTAGGTTCATGTCAATTCGAATGAGAAGATGGTGGCGGAGCATCCCGCCGGGCGGAATAGCCCCTGAAATTGTCCACAAAGGCATTCAGATCGCTTTCACATAAGGTGTAATCGCGCCAGCTCCGGTCTCTTCAGGCACGGCTTCATCCATGATTAACATGAATAAAAAAGACGATGCACGCGCGCCTGAAAATGTGTCCGCAGAATGAGACCCTGATAACCAACTCCTAAACTTGTGTTAGACTAGATTGATGGTCTGGAACTTACCTACAACGCCTTTTGGGTACTGGGGTCAATAGAATAAATCTGGCTATTTCACTCAGATGAGGGCTCGGAATAAGTCCCTCGGGCTTTTCAACGATTCATGGTCGCATAGAGAACATGTGACGCCTGATATTTAGGACTTGGGACATGACGGCACGAGTATTGCTCCATGTGAAAGCTTCTGACAAGTTACTTTACCCTTGTCGCTCATGTTGGCCTCGAAATTTCCGGTGCCGTCGGGGATGACGCGGGAACAAGCTTTTCGCAACTGGATTCTAATCAAAGCGGCAATTTTGTAAGTGCGGACGGAATTGTCCAAAACGCCGGTTTACCCGCGACGGCAACGGCATCACCAAGTTGCGCCGAAGTTGCCAGAAGTACTGAGCTTCATCATCTTGCATCTCACACTCGAAATGAGGACGAGGTTACTCAACCCTTCGTAATGACATTGCCAATCGTATCAGCCTTAGTAGCTCTTCGCTGTCGGTAACCTGACTCAGTGTCACGTTGAAGAAAGTAATTACAGTAACAGAGAGAAGAGGAAAGGCCCTCTGCAGCATCAGGCAATCCAACTTCGAGTTTGTTCTTCATCAACTCCCTTGGATGGCTGATTCACGTGGAGAACCACAGGTAAAAGATTTGTTAAAGATCGTTAATGCTTTGAATTGAGAGAGTCGATGTCCGACCCTATTGCTCTTCTCCGAGTTGTAACTAATTGCGCAACTTTCTTCATGGTCATTCCACCGCAGCTTTCTCCCACGTTCTGCATGATTGTCTTCCTCTGAGTGCCTCCAAGACGCGCTCTCGCTACTCGCGCCTTATCTAAACCCCAACATCTCTCCCAACCACCAACTACAGTCGCTCGTGGCTGTCTTAGCCACCAACGATGACACCGCCACCGACAATGACTGTGCCGCCGCGGCCACCGCCGCCGGTGCTACCACCACCACCTCCTGTGGTGCCGCAATCTTGGCGCTTTCCAAATCCACCGCTTTCGATTTCCAGTGGAAGGAGGATATTTTGGCGCTCGACTGGGTCGGAGCTGTCGAAGAGATCTACGTGCATGGGGTCGACGACGGTGCCGAGGGGAATGTTTTTGTCGTCACTGGCGAACATGAAGAATGTGTTTTCAGGTTGTTTGCCATCGCAGTTCTTGAAGTCTACGACTTTGTTGTTCAGGTCGGCGCAGTAGTTCTTGTAGGTCTCGGCGCCCTCAGTCATGCGGGCGAGGAAGAAGGCGGTCGCCATGACTCGCAAGCCAGGCAAAGGAATGTGTTCTCTCGTCATGATTGCGAGAAGGAAAACAAAAGAGTGTGGTTGGTAAGGACCGTGGTTTGATAAACCTTAGAGAATGGATGTTGGTCGTCCAAACAAAGACACCTGCAAGATATGTCGTGGGCAAAGTCCATATTTATGTTCTTGAAGTCCAATGCACCCTGGGGGCCTTGTGTTCCCGCCGCCTTGCGAGGCCCTCGGGAACGCCTGACTCGATGTGTTATTTCTCTGTCGATCACGCATATCCCTCATGTTAAGCACCAATTAAGCACCTATTAATAAGGTTCTGCAGATACCTCAATTATATTATTCACGCGACTCACGCACGGAACCTTCGGGGGCAGTGTTTAATAGAAGTGCAATTCCAAGTTTCTTGGCATTCTAGATCTTGGTCGAAAGAAGCTCACTCTTTACTCTTCCCCATGGGACGAATTTTCGGTCTCTCCTGACATAAATACTTAAGACTTAAAGTGACCCGGGCGGAGACCACATTTCTGGGCAACTTCCACGCTCTTTTTCAAACACTTCACCAACCCTCAACCACACTCGCTCCAACTGTCCTTACTGCGCTACAATCCCTTCAATGTGAGTCATCAGCCACCATTCCCACGTGAGCAAGAACCTTGATTGCTAACATGACGCCAGATGCACTTTTCTTCCTTCATCTCTGCAGCGGCGCTATTCGTCTCGGCTCACGCCGGTGGCTTATGCGCAGACACGACGGTCACGGGAGACGCCATCACAGGATTCCGATTCTCTACTGGCTACTGCCCAGGCGCCTGGCAGTGGTACTCTCGTGACAAAGGCACCACCATCACACTCAACCCGGATTGCCAGATGCGCCAGGCGTGGCCCAACCCGCAGGCCGTCACGGCCGTGTGCATCCGCAACAAGGCCGGAGAGAACAAGTGCGTCAAGGCCCCGACGGAGGCCGACCAAAACTTCTGTGGAATCCCGACCGATTGGTGCAACAATATTGAGAACATGTGGGGTTGGTAAACTGGAATACATGGGACGATAGATTTTTCTAAATTAAGACCTTCTTTTTCTTCTACTATGCAGTGCATCGGCTCGCCAAATCGTTCCAAAACCTGTGCTTCTGTGACATGTTCCTGGAAGCTTAAAAAAGAAGCTTTAAATATATGAAGTCATCCTTGCTGTAGGGCAAGCCTTCTTCCCTCTGTGCAATGCGCCAAGACCCTAACGGTGTTACCGGCAGGCCTTCAAACTTCCCAGGCTGACCTTTAAACTCAAAATTGAGCGCCCAGAGATCGGCGGGGTCCGAAAACGAACTGCCATTCGCATTCTGCGCGTAGAAAGAGCGGGCGCGGTTCATCACATGTGTAGGGATGATGCCGGTCGAGCCGGCTGCCACTTTGCGTTTGATCGCCATGTCACTGAGTCGTTGTCTCCTGATAAAGAGCAAAGCCACAAGTCAGGCGACTTCATCCCACTCTGCAACCAACATAAAAAAGTCTTGGCATCATTTAATAGCAGGCGATTCTCATGCTCGGTTACAACGAGTTTGAGAGAGAGTTTGCATTGAATGCAGCGCCACTGGATATCAAAGTCTACTCAGTTGCATCTTGGCATGATCGGTAGTTTTCAGTCCAACTCTCCCCGCCATTCTCTCTTCGAACCAACGTCCTCCCAACCGGCTCACTCACAGGTACACCAACGTCAATCAGCTTAAAATCATCACCATCAATATTACCAACCATGCGCCGTGTACCTGTACAGAAGAGGCCAAACGCCACGCGCCTCGTGCAAAGTCAAGGTCTCGTCTTCGCTGACCTCGTTACGCCAGGCGGAACAGAGCCCTACTGGCCCGATGACCGCTACTATTCCTTCACCTCTGAGGAGGTGGCCTTGCTAGAGGCCGCATCCAAGGATGTCTTTGCAATGTGCTGCGAGGCAGTAGACTATCTCGTGGAGCACAAAGATATTATTACAGAAAAGATGGCAGTTCCCGCGTACACGCTCAAACAAATTGTCGATTCGTGGGATCGAGAGCCTGCTTGGGGAAGCATCTACGGTCGATTCGACGTGTGCTTCGGCGGTCTGGATCACCCTGATCCGAGGCTTCGCGTACCAAAGTTCTATGAGTTCAACGCGGATACGCCAACATCCCTGATAGAGGCAGCGTCAATTCAGTGGCTTTGGCTGGAACAAACGGGCCACGGCAACGACCAGTTCAATCACATTACCGAGTCACTCATCGAGGGCTGGAAGCGCAATTTGAATCTCGTCGAGGAACAACTGGGCTTCAAACCCACCGTGCACTTTGCCGTGGGAGAAGGCGAGCCAACCTGCGAAGACGCATCAAACACGATGCTTCTGATGGACACATGTCAGCAAGCAGGATGGCTGACGAAGGCCATCACGGTGGAGGAAATCAGCCTGTCCAAAGTCGACGGCCGTTTCTACGACAAGCAGGGAGAGCACATTGACGTTATTTTCAAGTTGTACCCATGGGAGTACATGGTGGTTCAGAAGTTTGGAGAGGCGTGTTTCAAGGACATGGAGAACATCGGAAAACGCGACGCGACGGGGCAGTACATCGGCGGCACGATCTGGATCGAGGCGCCGTATAAGCTGGTGTGGAGCAACAAAGCACTCTTTGCTATTCTTTGGGAGCTCTTCAAGGATGACCCGCGCTCCAAGTGGTTGCTTCCTACTTACTTCGACAACGAGGTGCCTGCTACGCTAACAAGGTATGCGCGAAAGCCGATCTTCTCCCGCGAAGGAGCAGACGTGGTGCTGAAGACCGACGGCGAGGTGCTTCAGGACGCGTCTATGGGGTACTACGGATACGAGGGGTACGTGGTGCAGGAGCTGGCGCTGCCTCCTGACTTCAAGGATGAGCAGGGCCAGTCCAATTTTCCTGTCCTGGGGCTTTGGTTTGTCGATGGCGACTGCGTGGGCATGGGTGTCCGCGAAGACAGAACGCCCATTACGACGAATGCCTCGGTGTTCATCCCGCACTCCATCTCGGATGGGCCCGTCAATTATGAGCGACATCCGGTCCCAGATGCAGACGAGATCGAATCGCAACTCCGTGTTGGCACATTTGAAGACGAATTTGGCCAGCACAAAGGAGATGAGCTTATAGATTACATAAAGAAGATCATCAACGTGTAGATACTGTGTGAAGAAGGAAGGCATTAGATGAGAATAGCGCATAGAGTTGAATGTCCCAGTCAGTCTGCTCATTTACCAACAGTTTGAATATCTTATGTCCCCAAGAACATAGCCCACTTCGAATGCACGTCACAGTAGCGATGCTTGAGCCACAATACGGGCCCGGAACTCGATACGATTGTGGGCCACCTCGGGCCGGACCGGCGAGACTCCACAGTCGGCATCCCACACCGTAGCGCCGCCGATCCCCGCACAATCATCTCAGTTTCTCGACCGCCTTTCTTCCAACACTACTCTGTCAACCCGCAACTCCCCCCAGTGTGTGTATCTGGAGGAGTTTTACCTGTTCCGGATTCTCAGGTCATCCAATACAACTTTGTGTAGTTCAAGGGCTGAAGCCAAGCTACTCTCCGTTGGCAATGTCATCGCCAAGCGCCCAGAACAACTCTGACCTCGGAACAGCGCGCGAAGGTGCGTCTACCAATTTTGATCTGGAGAGCGGTCAGCGTGGTCCTCCTTCAGATGCCCCAAGTCTACGAAATACCAGGTCAGCAGACATTGAGAACAGGATTTCATCTTGGGTATGCGTTCTGGGAGCGTTCATATTCCTGCTGCCATCATATGGTGAGTCTGATTCCTACCATCTTCGAAGACACAGTCTGTTAAATACATCATTTCAGGATTTCCCCAGGCTATCGGCACAGTCCAAGCCTATCTCCAAGAACACCAGCTCTCAGGATACTCGGCCCGCGACATCGGCTGGGTGACGGGCCTCTACACCGCCCTGACACTTTTCCTCGGAATCCAAGCAGGGCCCATAGTTGACCGTTATGGGACCGAAGTGCTCGCACCTCTATCTACAGCTCTAACTCTGCCCACTTTCTTCCTCCTTGCTGAATGCAAGTATTACTGGCAGTTCATGCTCTGCCTGGGCATCTACGGCGGCATTGGCGGCGCGTTAGCATCGACGGTCGCCGTGTCCGTCGTAGGCAAGATATTCACGAGACTGCGCGGTCTCGCCATAGGTCTAGCACTCACCGGTTCTGCGCTCGGCGGTGTGGTCTTCCCATTTCTTCTGCGAGAGCTATTCCCCAAATGGGGCTGGGCATGGTCGATGCGGTTCGTTGGCTTCACCATCGCAGGTGTCATGATCCCAGGGACGCTATGCTTCATCCCCTTCGCAAAGCCCTCCCGAACTCACCATCACACGCAACTCGATGTTCCTTCACAGCCATCTACGGACCCCGCTCTTTCTACCCCGAGACACCGCGCCGCAAGCGCGACCATCAACTTCGCCGCCTTCCGCGTCCCCGCCTTCTCACTCATCGCAGCGGCCTTCTTCCTTCTCGAGTTCGTCATCTTCGGCATTTCAGGCATCTTTCCCACATTGGCAAACTGGGCCGGGTATCCTGCTGACACGGGATATAACATCGTAGCCATCGTCAACGGCTGTGGCTGCATCAGCAGAATCGGGGCCGGGTTCCTGGGCGACAAGCTCGGGCACTACAATGTTTTGTTCGCAAGCACATGTGTGACCATTGTTTGTGTCGCAGTTACGATACTCCCATTCGGCACAACGCATATACAGGCTTTGTACGTGTTTGCGGTCCTGTGGGGCTTCAGCTCGGGGGTGTTCTCATCCCTGATTCCCGCATGCATGGGCAAGACATGCCAGACCAAGGACTACGGTCGATGCTTTGGGAGTATGAACTTCACTGTCAGCTTTGCTCTCTTGATTACAGTCCCAATCGGAGGTCAGATTTTGGAAAGCATTGGCGGTATGGCACTGGCTGGCTTATACGTCGGAGTTCTCTGCATGGCGGGCGGTTGCATCCTTGCTTCTAGATCTCTGTTGGTCCAGTCATGGTTTGACTACAGGGTCAGAATTTGAGTTTCTTCACATGTCTACCAGTGATGCAAAGGTTCTAATAAATGTGGATAATCTCCGTCTTAAATGCCCATTGTATGATATAAACTACATTCTATGATATGAAGAGACCGTTTAGTCTAAGCCCACGCTACAAACAAAGAAGATGGAACCCATGATGAGATGACAACAACGTCTCTATGCGTCTGTGCTCCTGCTGATTTACTCAAGGAAATGTGTCGCCCAAGCTAAAAATGACGTGCTCGCGCCAGTAAAAGAAGCTAGAGAAAGCAGCTCCTGGGCCGAGTAAGACATTGCCAGCAAGGTTAGCCAGACCCGCGGCTAGGGTTTGCTTGTTGGTCAGGTATCCCTGTGTCCTCAAGTCCCAGGTCAAATAAGAAGACAAGGTGACAGAGGCCAGACCAAACAAGGCGCTGCTACCAGTGAGCAGACCAGCAGCTCCAACTGTGGAAGGGCTCTCGAAGTTGGTGTAGATGGCACCAACAACATGAGCGACGGCGCAAACGCCCGCAGTGAAGGCATAGGTGGACTTGAGGGGCGCCACGTCCTTCTTCTGGTACATGTCCAAGAACTCCTCTGTCTCTTCCTCCTTGACCTCGACGTCGGGCTTAGGCGGGTTGATGAGGTTCTTAACGGTCTTAATGGCGTTGGGGATCAGCTTGAGGAGGGCCGCGCTGAGGAGAGGAGCCGCGGTGGCGACTACGTTGGCAGCTTGGCGGAGGTGGGGGTTCTGGATGGGCAGGGAAGCCAGAACCATAGGGATGCCGTAGCCTGTGACGATGGCGGGCAGAACGGACTTGGCGACATTGGTGGGAACGTGGCGGCCGGGGATGTTGTTGGCGCCCAGGAGGAGCGTCGCCAAGCTGAAAGCGGGCATGACGGCCTTGGGTCCGAGGATGGTGTACGCGGCGACGGCGGTTGCTGGCCTACAGTCTTTGTCAGTGATACGATGGCTATTTAGCGATCAAAGAGGTGCATACCAAGAGAGAACCGCAATCTTATTACCAACACGGCTTCCCTCTACGAACCACATCGTGAGAGCGGAAAGGAGGTTGGCTCGGAGCTGGATAGTCTGCGCCGTGTTCTCAGCCACAGGTGCTGCGAATGAGGCAACCAGGCTTGATTTGCTTGCTGCACCATTCAGTAGAGCCGGCAGTGCCTGGAATGACCGGACAACATTCGCGAAGTGCGCCGGCGATGCTGCTTGGTACAGCAAAGCGCCCAAGACTCCCGCAGACAGAACAAAAGGCGCCCACGTCGCCTTGCTCTCGATAGGCCTGGTGGGGAGCTCGTCGTTGTAAGGAATGAGACGGGGTCTCCTGGGGAGAGGGAGTCTCTCGATGTGGTGGCTGGCTGTAGCGATCGGGGTGATGGTCTTGAGGAAGCTCTCCTCGCCGAGGATGGGCATGAGCACGTTGACCACGATAGTGGAAAGGGGCGATCTGCCGGTCAGGATCATCTGGAGATTGTGGGCGCTAGCGACCAAGGCCTTTGCTCTCGCGTGGCGCTTCTCGTGGACGTAGGCGAAGGCGTTGCTGATGTCCTCCTCGGTGGGGTTCTTGGGGTTCTTCTCGAGCATGTCGGTCAGGGCGTTGATGAGGAGGGCTGCGGCTTCGATGGCGCCGTTGCCTCCTTGACCGGAGATGGGGTCGATCTTGTATTTGTTAGCCTAGGTAATAATGGCTAGGAGTTGAGTGCGACTCACCTTGTGGCTTGCATCACCGATGGTGATGATCCTCTTGTAATGCCACTTCTCGAACACGTACTCCTCGAGAGGAACCAGGGTCGACATGATGCGGTTCTTGTAGATGGCACCGAAGGTCAAGTCATCGTAGACCTTATCGTCCTTGTGCTCACTCGCCAACTTCTCCTTGTCATCCTCAGAGAATCGAGGAATATCCTTGCCGTAAATGGTCTTGCCGGTACCCTTGAACAAGAACCAATACGTCCTGTTGCCGGGCGCGTGCACAATTAGGTAGCTTCGGCCCCCTTGGTGGACCATTTGTTGTGTGTACGGTGGCAGATCTGTCGGGCGCTTGGAGATGCCAAAGATGCACTTTGTGTCGACAGGAACTCCTGCAAACGAGTAAGTAAGGGTAAATGCAAGCACTGCAACAGTCTAGGTGACTTACTGGACTGCTCGTCTTCGGGGAAGTATCCTGGCGTCTCTTCCTTTCCAATGCGCCACATCTCCTCTCTGACAGCGCTGTGAATGCCATCTGCGCCAACAATGATGTCTCCCTCATAGACGGATCCGTCGTCGGTGTGAACCTGGACACCACCCTTGACGAGGTCAACCCGAGAAACCCTCTTCTTCGTGAGGACCTTCTCCTTGTGTTGCAAGTTGTCGTACAGAACCTGGAGAAGGATTTGCCTATCAATGAAGATGGAGGGGTATCCGAGTCTGAAATGTTGTTAGTGCCGACTATGCTTTGTGCCGTGTTGCCAGATCAAACATACCGGTTTTCCAGGTGGTGAGTGGAGGCACGCGAGTTTTCTGATTTTACCCTGCCATCAGATCCGCGAATACTAGCCTTCAGGTAAAAGTCTCCCGCAATGTCGCGGATAGGCTCGTAGCAGCCGAACTGGTCGAGGATGCGGAAGCCGTTGGACAACAGTCCGATACTTGCGCCGACCTGGGGTGCGATTTGGGGGTAAGCTTCGAGGAGGACGTAGTCAATGTTAAACTTTTCCAGCATATTCGCCAGAGACAGTCCAGAGACACTACCTCCAGCGATGATGACCTTGAAGCCCATGTTCAATTTCTAGAGTGATAGTCGCTATGCAAAATAAGACGAAAATAAATTGGTATAATGTCAAGTGATTGTTGATTTCTAGAATGCTGATGTCTACCAATTCGAAAGCAAACAACTTCAGACGACCTTCTCTTTTAATACAATTCCCATCTCAACAGCGGCAGATCCCCTATGTCCAGAATCGGTTGGCTTGGGCTGTCCGTCCGTACGGTGGAATCGGGTCCTAAATGACACCCGAGCCGAAGCCTGGTCCCATGTACCGGCAGGCGCCAGCATATGAGACGGTGCGGCATCCTCCTCCCTCAAACAAAACAGACAAACAGCTGAATCCTACTGGGAGTAGCCGTGTTCGTCGGGAGTTGCTCCAGCTGAGGCCCGGTGACAGGGGCTCGGTAGTATGAGGATTCCCATCCTGGAAATCGGACCCGAGGTCGAGCCCACAGAAAACCCCGAAGCTAGGCCTGCGCCGTGGCCCCTTATTCGACCGTGTTTTTGGCATGTGGCTTGGTTGTAGCACGGCGGGCTGGACTGCCGACCGCCGACCTTTCCCTTGGATTTTGACACGCGAAAGTCTGCCGATCACGGATTTTGATGTGGCTTTGTTCGTCCGGTCGGTTGGTGTTCCCCGCGTATTCAGAGGGAACCGCTGCAAACTTTGGCATGATTCATTATCAGATGGCCGTTTCGATACGCCGCTCATGATATCCTACGGGCCGCATTACCGCTGAGTCATCTTATTTGACTGCACGCTTGGGCAACTATCGCCGCGTTCTTCCTTTATGATGTTGAGTAGTTCGAGTTCGGGAACTGTACTGTCCGGTAAATGCTGCCCACCGAGCTGTTGCCTTCATCAACGGAGTCCATAGTCAGCGAGATTGCAAGACGCGTCAGCGATACACTTTTAACATCGACATCTCGGGCATCATTCTGTCCCGAATAGTCATGCATCTATGTACGAACGGTCCGTGGTGGCTTTGCTGTGGGTGTCGACATGTTGATAAGCTGACGTGGGCGCTGGTCAGATGTGTCTTTCTTGTCCAATGATTGTTAAAAAGGTGACAAGAACCAACCAAGAACGACGACGCGCTACATTTCGAAATGTCAAGCAACATGTTGCCAGTCTTGGCTGCTCGTGGATTGTTGGATTGGCTGCAGCTGCCTACTATCTGGCCCCACACCGAAACTCCACCGGCCCCTCCAGGTCGCACACCTCGGTGAACTGAGGTGAGGCCAAACGATCGGCACGGAAAAACCAAAGCGCCAGCTATCCCCCAAACCGCGGGCCTCACATTTTATCCTTCCACCACCAACCACCCGCGCGATCGCGACAAGCTGCCTAGCCGACCTCCCAATCCACCAACCCCCACAACAGCTTCACCCCTCTCCCGACCGCAACAATGACTTCCACAATCGGCATCCCCATCAAGCTCCTCAACGAGGCTCAGGTAAATTCCTCCCCAAACCCCACAGAAAGAGGGAACAGCATAGCTAACCAAGCGCGCGGAACAGGGCCACATCGTCACCCTCGAAATCACCTCGGGCCAAACCTACCGCGGCAAGCTTCTCGAAGGTACACACTTTCCCCGTCTCTCCATTCAGTTTATGCACAGAACCCAATTGCTAACATGCCGCCGTAATCTAGCCGAGGACAACATGAACGTCCAGCTCAAGGACATCACCGTCACCGCCCGCGACGGCCGCGTTTCCCACCTCGACCAGGTCTACATCCGCGGCTCCCACGTCCGCTTCTTCATCGTCCCCGACATGCTCCGCAACGCACCCATGTTCCGCTCCCGCAACGTCCGCGGCCGCGGTGTCGGTATGGCTCGTGGTCGCGCGACCGTCAGCAGGGCCCGCGCCAGTGGTCGCGGAGGCAGGTAAACAGGAGAAACTTGTTGGGTTTGACGGGACTTTCTGGTGGCCGATTTTCTTTGCAGAGCGCTGTCCCGGTGGTTCGTGTAGAGGAATCGAGCCACGAACTGGCGCTGCCGGTGGCGCTCCTACTCAACGCACATGAAAACACGCGTACCGAACCACGCTTGATTCGACAGGAGGCAAGGCGAGGCAGTCTGAGCAAAGGAAAAGCGGGCGGAACTCCAACACACCGATCTCGAAGAGAAAAAAGTTCACGGCGTTTTACGGTTTCTGGGTTCTGAATAAGGGGCTACGCAAGAGTGATTATATAGGGGGATGACGTCAGGAGAAGTAACGATACCATTCAACCATATGCTTTCTAGAAGAGGGATACAGCGGTTTGCTAGGGTAGGCCTCACTCTCTTGAGCCGTTGTCAAAACTCCAAGCTACAAAATCCGCTGACAAGCCAGCTAAGATGAGAGAGTCAATGCCGGAATATCAATGCCAAAAAGAGGTGCCACTCTTGCCCATTCTCCAAAAGAGGCCCAATACCATCCGTGTTGGAGCATAGTCGTGTCATGAAATCTGAAAGAGCTGTTGTCATGTTTTGTCTATGGTGACTTTTGTGTTTTATACATTATACAGATGATGGTACAACGTGATCGTAAAACCAAGAGTCCCTCCTTACTCGAGACGCTTCAGCGCGTCCTCGGCCTTCTCCACCAGCTCCTTGGCCTTGCGCAGCTCCTCCTCGCCCTCGATCGGCGTATCTCTCGGCGTGTCCAGTGATTCGACAACGCTCTGTTCGACTGCCCTGACGGCCTTGCGGCCTTCCTCGCGTACCTCACCCTCCCAGTACGTCCGCGCCGTCTCCCACTTCTTCTGCAGGTTGCGCAGGCTCCACATGATGCCGAGCGCCGCCACAGCGCCCGCCTCGTAGATCGACCCCGCGTACTGCGAGACGTAGAGCAGGCCCGCGAGCGCGCCAGTTAGGGCTGAGGTGCTCGACGCCTGCAGCACGAGCTTCTGAGCGAGGGCCTGTAGCGCGGGGACGGTCTCCTCGTGGAGGTAGCGGCGGGTGAAGGAGATGTGCGTGGGCCACTTTGGTGTGCGGCTCGTGATTTTCGTGATCGTCTTGGTTTCCGGCTGGGGCTGCAGTTCAGATGTTGGCTGGGTGTAGGTGGGCGCCTCGAGGGCGGGCACGACGCCGGACTCGGCGATGCGGCCGGCGAGGAAGACGAGCTCGCGCTCAGCGCCAGGGAGGAACCGCTGGTTGAGCATGTCGGAGGTGAGGACGCCAACGTCGTCTACGCGCCAGAAGAGCTTCCACCAGCCCAGCTTGCGCCATCTTGTGCCTGCGAACGCGAGGTCGAGCTGTTGCTGCAGCTCCTCGTGCGCGAATTGTGACCACTCCGCCAGTCGCTCGTTCATAACTGCCAACTTGGGCGAGGCAACCTCTGCTGATAGCCGTCCAGACGTAAGGCGCGCCTGCTCGGCCTCAATCTCCGCGAGAGCGTTGCGCAGTAGAGAGGCGATGTGTGTCTTCACGACCGGCTTCGTGGCCCCTGCCGGGTTGTTCTCCACCCCAGCCTTCAGCCACTCGACAATGGCGGGCACATTGCTCTTGTACCACGCCCGCTCATACTCCATCGCATTACCAATGTTCTCTCGGATGCGATCAAGACCGTTGCTGCCAACACTCACGTCAATGGGCTGGAATGCAAGCTGCTCGCCTTCTTCAACCGGGTACTTTGGTAAGTTGACCGCCGCGAGGACGGAATCACGGTACTCCGCCAACGGCAACGCCGCCACCGCCGCAGCGCCCATGATTCCCTCCGACACGACAATAGCCTTGTGCACCGGGGTAGTCACAGGGGTGTATCGCCCCGAGCTCGACTGGATATCAACAGTCGGCACCAAAACAGCCTGCTCCACATCCATCACCGCCGCCGCCTGCCCAGCCGCCGCCGCCGACGCAGAAAGAGGATTCACCTCCATCAGCAGCAGCTCTACTCCGCACCCATTCAACGCAGGCGACGATACATCCAGCTCGTGCAGCAGATTCGTCTTGGATATCGTCAGCGTAGTGCCCTTCCCCTCGTCGCCCTTGGCCTCGCCGACCCGGACGACAAGCGGCTGCGTCGTGTCATGGCCCTTTACGGCCCTCTCCCACTCCGCCTCGTCGCCCAGCGGGTCCGCAAGCAGCACCCTCAAGAGCTCCCTCGCCGTCTTCCCGGGTTCACCTGCGCCGTCCGCCAGAGCGAGGATCGCGACGCGCACGTTCTCGTGCCCGGGTTCCTGGCGCAGGCCCTGCAGCGCGAGTTGCAGACGGGACAGGTTGACGTGGTTGACGGCGTGCTTCTGCAGCTCGAGCAGGACGTCGATCAGCTCCGACCGCGCATTCTGTGCGGCGGCGCTGCTGTTGCTTGCCGAGGAGTGGATCGCGTGCGTGGAGGACTGGAAGTACCGGCGCTGCTTCGAGGGTCCCCGTCGATTGTTGCTGGTTGTGCGTCGTGAAGGTGTCGGAGGAGCTGTGGAGAGCGAGCAGAACAGGCATACTGCGGGCGCCGAGGGTTGCTGCTTGCCTGCGGCGAGGGAAGCCGCCCGGCCGGCGATTGGCCTCAGTGACACTCGTGGTGGCATTTTGTGGGAGGCATAGGGTAAAGGTGTGTAAATGTGTCCTTACCCTGCCTATGTGTGGCGCAACTTTTCCCGCAGAAAAGAGGTTGCGTTGGGAGGTTGCTGCCGGGATAAACGGGTGAGGTCGGCCCAGGGCAGAAAAAGGTGCAGCAGTCGGGTTGTGGTGGACAAAGCTCCAAAAATGCTTCGCAGCAGCGGCTGCCGACCCAAGCTCCGATTTGCACGCGCATCACCGGGGGGCAAAACCTCGGGGAATTACGTGCCTACTGATGCTAGCACCGAGCCTGGAGCCACGGGGGGCCCACCCCCGCCAACCTCCCAGCTGCCGACGCACCGACAATCGCTCACTCCATGACAACAGCACCCATCCCGACGATTGTGTAAGTCGAACGGTGTCTTCAAACCCAAAAAAGGCCCGGCACAATCTTCACCCAAACACACCCCTCTGCACGACCGGATCCCTTCCTCAACGGCTCTCTCTCCCCCTTCATTCCTCGCTGCGACAGCACACCGCATACCTCTACCCCTCCCTCGGTTCATCCGCGGACACAATGGCCCAATCCACCGCCCACCGCCGCCTCCTCCAGGAATACCGCGCCCTGACGAACAACCCGCCGGAGGGCATCACCGCCGGCCCCGTCTCCGAGGACGACCTCCTCCAGTGGGAGGCCCTGATCCAGGGCCCCGAGGGCACCCCCTTCGAGGGCGGTGTCTTCCCCGCCGAGCTCAAGTTCCCCAAGGACTACCCCCTCGCCCCGCCGACCATGAAGTTCCTCGTCGACATGTGGCACCCTAACAGTGAGTCGCATCATATCCCCGTCTGCTTCCTCGTCCTACTTTCTCCGAACAACGACGCAACACATCGATAAATGGCAGCTAACCCGGCAAAAGTCTACCCCAGCGGCCTCGTCTGCATCTCCATCCTCCATCCGCCCGGCGACGACCCGAACCACTACGAGCACGCCTCCGAGCGCTGGTCTCCCATCCAGTCCGTCGAGAAGATCCTCATCTCCGTCATGAGCATGCTTGCTGAGCCCAACGACGAGAGCCCCGCCAACGTCGAGGCCGCCAAGATGTGGCGCGAGCGCCGCCGCGAGTACGAGCAAAAGGTCCGCGACGGCGTCAGGCGCTCTCTGGGTTTGTAAATTTCAAAACCCGAGGTGCTTTGTGCTTATGGCGGGAGGCTACACAAGACTACGAGTGAGTCCGCGGACGGGAGGGAAGCGACTCGGCCGAGGAGAGGGGCTTTAATCCGGTCACAGAGGGCGTAGACATCTGGAGGGAAGCTAGTACTACTTTGCATAGCACGGCGTTTGGGGAAATCGAAGTATTCGCTTTGTTCACTTCTCTATTTCATGCTTTAACTACGGCAGAGAGAAGGAGTCCATGCGCTCCTTTGCCACAGGCAGATGTCGCGCTAAAGATGACAGCTATGTGATGATAATGATAATCATGAAGATGCTCCACGTTACAGTCCGTTCTCGGACTTGAACTTGTCCCAACTCTCGTTCAGGGTCGCAAACACCGTCGCAGCGATGAGCCTGACCTCCGTGCTGGCGTCTTGGGGAAGCTACACACGTTCAGTTAGTATACCAACCCTTCAACAAGCTCAAAGCAGAATGCGACATACCTTGTCAGGATGGCACTTGGCAATGGCCTTCATGTAGTTGATCTTGACCTTGTTCGCCATCACGAGCTCGTGCAATCCCACCTTCTTCCACCCACTGCCCTCCCAGAGCACCTGGTCCAAGCTGCCGATGAGGGCGCGCAGGTTATCCCTCTTGCCGTCCCTCCACGCTGCAATCTTAGCATCGACCTTCTCTGACAGCGCAAACTTCTCGTCGTCCTCCGCGGCAGCCGCCTGGTTCTGCTTGCGCAACCGGTCAACCGCCTCAGAGCTCTTGGCCGGGGTAGCCGCCGGACGGGGCCGCGCAGGAGCAGCAGCGGGCCTGGGCTTCGGCTTCGGTTTCGGCGCCAGGGCGTTCTGGCAGCGCTGACGGCCGCCGATGGCCGTGGCGCCGCCGACGCCGTTCTTGACGCAGGTCGACCACACAGCGTGCGCGTCGCCCCAGCGCTCCATCTGCTCGAGGGCTTCGGCCTTGCGGCTAAGCGCCTTGCCGTAGAGGTCGCGCATGTCGCGCTTCTCGTCGCCGCCGTTGTCGCCCACGACGGACACCTGTTCGCCCTGGCCGCCGCCGGGTCCGATGATCTTGAGCGCGGAGTCAGCGTCTTCGACGGCTTGTTTCGGCTCGCCCGTCTTGAGAGCCGTTAAGGCACGGTTGGTGAGAATGACGATCGCCAGGGGGTGGGATGCTGGTACGGCAGACAAGGACGACGAGTATGAGGAATGAGCAGCGGCATAGTCACCACGCTTGAAGTGAGCTGTTCCATCGAGGCGGTGTTTCGTGGATTGCTGTATGGCTGCTGGGGTAATGGGAGGGATCTGGCGCGCAGGCCGGGGAGCTGGCTTGGGCGAAGGGGGACGTCTGGGTGCCTGAGCAGGCTGCGAGGGTTGCACGGGGCGCTGCTGCTGTGGCTTCGGCTGCGACTGAACGGGTCTTGATGCAGGGGCTTGGGAGTTGAACAGCAGATCCGGCTCCTCCTGCTTTGGCGGTGCTTCTTCAGGCTGAGGAGTGGCCTTCTTCCTCCTATGAGGACTAACATATGACGACGCACTGTCATCTGCCATGGCCAGCTTGCTTGCGCGCGTTCTCGAATCGGGCACCGCCGGACCAGCCTGCTGCTGCCACTTCGGAACTGGAGTACCTCTGCCGCTCGACGGTGCCGAGGCTGCGGGGGAAAAGTCCCTTGGAGAAGCAGTTCGGTGAGGGGGCTCCGGTCTCGATGACTGCGACGACTGGCCAGCTTTCCTGGGTGGACGGCCACCGGACTCCAACATCATAGCCTCGTCCGTAGCTTCCACGCGTCGCTTCTCGGGAGCCTGAGTACGGTCTTGCTGCGCGGAGCGCATCCACTTGGGCTGGTTCGGGTCGGCTCCCTCCTGGTTGAACTCCGCGACAGCCTGCTGCATTTGTTTCTTTCCGGTCTTCCAGAGGGAGTTGGCAGTCTTGAACAGACTGCTGCCCACAGCAGCGGCAGTCTTGGAGAAGTCTGGTTCACCGCTGGCTGGCGACCGTGTGTCGGCTCTCCGCTGACTCTCATGTCTCCCATCTTCCCGTCCTCTTCTCGACGCTGCCGCGGGGTCCTTGCCTTGGGCCTTAGCCTTGGCCTGACGATGGGCATCGTCCAGAAGCCAGTTGGCCGCCGCCTGCACATTCAACCCTGCACCACTCTCCGTCAGACCCCGCCTCGCGTTCTCAGGGGTGAAGCCGTAGTCCACAAGCTGAGCAACAGCCTTATCAAACTCGGCCATCTCGCCGCGCGGGGCGGGCTGCTCATCGTCGGAGCTGGAATCAGACGCCTCAATAGGCTTTCCGGGTTCGGGCCGCTTGGGCTCGGGAGGCGGTGGCTGCTTGCGACGGACCTCCTCCACAGGTCGGCCCAGGTCACCGAGGAAATCGTCGTCGTCGGCAGGTTGGGGCGGAGCGGGCGAGGAAGCCTTGGGCTTTAGCTGGTTCAATCCGAACGGGTCATCGTCGTCTCCAAAGCCACCATTGTTGGCAGGGGCAGCAGGCTTGTTCCACGCGCTCGGATTGCTGAGATCCAACGCAGGCGTTTGCACCAGTGCGGGCGAGGGACTCTTTTGAGGCGGCGGTGGGTAGTGACTGGCATTGTCAACCTTCGTATCCGCGTTGAACGCCGCAAAGAGGTCGTCGTCGTCGCTGGCCTTCTTGCCGGTAGACGAGCCAGGGGACAGGATGCCCGGTGACGTAGTCCGTGACACGGAGCCCGAGCCGAGAGTGTCCAGGAATCCTCCTCCGAACTGCGCCTGCGCCTGCTTCCTTCGCTCCTCCTCCTTCTTTCTCTTCTCGGCCTCGAGTCGCTGCTGCTGCTCGCGCAAGCTCAGGTTCGCGGTCGACTTTGGCGGGCCGCCGGCGAAGTTCATCAGGTTGCTGAAGCTGTCGCCCGCTGGCTTCGCGGCCGGGGGTTGAGCTGCGGCGGGGACAGCTCCGGAACCTTGGGCGGACAGTGGCGTGTTGCGGCCGGAGGGGAACGGGGATGGCGTCGAGGCCGTCGTCTGTCGCATGGGCATGGAGCCAAAGTAGTTGGCGCCTGAGGGGTTCATCGGCGGCGCCTTGTTGCCAGGCTTGCTGGCCGACGACGACGACCAGTCCAATCCCGAGAGATCATCCATCTTGACGTGCTGGGAGTGTGCGAGGTGCAATCGTTCATGTCATCAATTTCGTGAGGTCGTGAGGGCGTCAAGGAGGGCTCAATGCATCGTTTTCGGATTGTTTCTAGACTTCGGTTGTCTCGCCCTTGTCCCCTGGATCGGGCCTGGCTGATTGCGGTGTCGTGTGGACGTGGGTGGCATGTGGCACTGTGGCTGAAGCTTGGGGTCTGTGGCTTTGCTGAGGTTTGAGCTTCGGCCTGAGATGGCGCAACATTCTCAGGCATCAATCTTTCTCGGCGTTACCAGCATCGGTGTTAAGACTCGATGCTGCCCTTCGCACGGCCCATGAGATTTTACGGCTGGCGCCGAAAGTAAAAAAAGGGGTAAACAATTTCATCCGTGTGGGATCATCGCTGCTGTCACATCTCGATTCCCAAATTGCCTCGCTCATCCCGAGCACCTGTCTGGAGAATCTCTCGCGAGTCGCGGGGAAACCCTTCACACTGAATGAGGTCGTCAGCCCCATCGCATGAAAGCATTATCCGCCCTCCGAACCACAGCCACTCCCAACACGGCGCACCGGGTCGTTTCTGTTTGGTGGTGTTTGTATTCCAGAAGGCGCAGTCGAGTTCATCATGGAGATCACACAATGCATGTCTGAGCTACGATGATCCCATGGAGTAGTGGCTCCGGGCACTAGTCACTTCACGTCAGGCTGGTCGCCTGAGACTGGCGGCGGTCAGAAGTGGTGATGATGCAGCTCAATCACTTCGAAACCCCGGGCCTTCAGGCTATTGCTGCGTAAGACTGTATTGCGGCACAATCGGCCGAAAGGTGCCGCGCAGATCTGGGTCTCTGTCGAGAAGCAATTCCTCCGCAAACGCCAAAGGCTACTTCCCTCCAGTCGTTGAATCTCCTGAATAGACCTTGCTGATGAAGATTACCAAAAGTCATCTCGAATGCCAAGGGCATCGTGCACACTCACTGGCGGGCACGACGATGGGCGGATGTTGCTTGCCGGGTGGGAAGCCGGCCGGACTGTCATTCAAATGACGCGGGTCGGACTGGCTGTCAGACGGGGCGCGATGAAAGTGTTACGTGGTATGGCTTGACGAGCGACGTCGCACGCGGAATAAAGTCCGTTTCATCATTAACACCGGCCAGTCAATATCACAGCACTTATCTGTCTGCGTGATGGCAAGCCGGTCTGAGATGAGCACCAAGCAGAGGCGGGATCGTGCAATCACTCTAGCGTTGGGTATTGGGCAAATGCCTCTTCCTTTCGCAACGTAGAGTGTGATATCAAGAGGGATCCGAGATATGCGTTGAAAGGCTCAAGGGACTCTTCTTGGCTTTCGTCTGATACATGACAGCAAACAACTGTTTCGATGTAAGAGAAACAAGCACTCTCTCTAAGGTTAATATTTGACTCTCAGAGGCAGGTTGTTCAAACGGAGCTGTTTGGCTGGCAGCGCAAACGGCGGGAATTCCTTGCAATAGGCCCTCTGGGGAATGCCAGATGCATTGAACATCAATGGGACGAAAGGCCTTGGCCACTGTGATCGTTTTTGGAAGAGTTCGGATGATTGGCGCATTGCCCCCGTTAGCGAAGGGCTGAAACTCGTTTCGAATATCGAGGGCTGGGGTCATCCCTGGAGGCGGGCGATCAGGGGAAAAGGCTGAGCGCGAAGCTGACAGGCTGAATGCTGAATCGCGGGACGTTGCTAAAATTGCTGTGTCCACGTCAGTCTGGATATCCAAGAATGGCACCCCTGATAGTCCAGATAGTGATAATCTCGAACGCGACTCGCGGTTGATCAGCGGCGACGACATTACTGACGATGGAGAAAAGCTTCGCGGAGGACAATGTCTGTCGCACCTGTAAGACACGCTCTTCGTATAAGCAACGGCATCAGACCATCGACGATTGGACGGGCTGACTGGTATGGCGGGATGGTGATCTGCCGAGACTGCCGGCCGTTGAAATGGAAGGCGAAGAAGCAAAGGTGGCGCCGCGGGAGCTGTTGGAAGAAGCCGGTGGCATCGTGGCACGGCTGGAATGTTTGCTTCTCCTCGTGCGATTTTCCTCTTGGCTCTCCCAGCCACTGAGGGGCGCAAGGCACAGTCTCACGAAGGTGCCAAGTGACAACGACTGCCTCGAGTAAGATGAGAGGAGAGGTGTTTCCAGAAGGGGCTGTCGTGCGCAGGAGGACATGCTGAGTTTTCACGGTGCGATGCGATGGATCATGGGATTCTTGGTTATCGATTATCCGCGCGCACAGCCAGCGGTTCGAGAGTCGTTCTCAGCTAAGCGCTGTCGTGCGAGGGCCAGCTATTGCTGCCGTGCTTATGCATGCCGCGTCTCCCAATGACATGCGCAGAACGGGATACGACTTTTCAGCCGTTGACACCCCGCGCCGTAAAGGATCCAAAGGGCTGTTTCCTTCGGAATTGAAATGAGGCTTGGCCTCGCTGTGGTCCCTCCTTGGTAGTTCCCTAGCTCGTTCGGAATATT
The DNA here is from genome assembly GCA_026319125.1 of Colletotrichum noveboracense. Classification (NCBI taxonomy): domain Eukaryota; kingdom Fungi; phylum Ascomycota; class Sordariomycetes; order Glomerellales; family Glomerellaceae; genus Colletotrichum; species Colletotrichum noveboracense. Next base: position 200,800 of record JANUHK010000057.1, on the reverse strand, counting down.
CATGGAGTTTGTCTCTCGTTCCTGGCAGACGAGAACGCACGGCGGGATGTTGATCTGATTAACGGCCAAGGCGCGTGTGTATCCATCCATTGACCCGTACCTGGCGGAGGAACACGGAGGGTTCTCGGTAGGACGACCGAATAGCAAGGCGAGACATGATCTCCCGCCTTGTCTTGCCCATTGTTTCTGCCCGGCGCAATTTTGTTCTGATTGCTTGTTGGAGGTGAGATGGAGGATTCAGATGAACCCATCTCCATGCACCAATGGCGATTGCCATGCCGTGGCTGCCGTGGATTGATTCGAACTCCATCTTAAAAGAGGGCCAAGAGGGCCAAGAGGGCATGATCCGGGGGTGGCTAACGTCCGTGAGAGGTCGAAGTGAAGCCGGAGTGGTGCCCCTGGTGCGAATGAAGTCACCGCCAGCAGGGGTTTTACAGACCGCTGCCGCTGCCCAGCGCATCCCCGGCCATGTCCATGTCTCTGGAGTTCGGAGCCGGCGCCTGCACCTGTCTGTCTGGTGTTGGTGCCGAAGCAGCTGCTCGAGGGACTTTCCGGTGTGCCAGCCAGCGCAAGTGCAAGTGCAGATGCCTGACATTACCGTACCTTAGCGCAGATCCCAGCCGCCTGCCCGGCCCCACCTGCTGCTCTGTCGAGTGGTGGCAGTCCCCATTGGCTCCAAAGGGCAGGGGCAGGGGCGTCCCTGATCATCTGATTTGGCAGCCAATCAGGGCGAAGGGGTAGTGCAAGATCCCCCCCCCCCCCCCCCCCCCCCCCCCGCCCCTCTTAGGCCCGCGCCTTCGAAAGGGGCACAGGGGCACCCATCAACGTGCCTACCGTGGTTCCTGCGTCTTGGAAGGAGGGGACACTGGAGGGGGAAAGTGCGACTGACCACTCAGCGACGGCCCTCGTGAGTTCTTGCCCCTCAAAGTCCCCTCCTGCCCTCTTTTTCTCGCGCTCCTTTTCGCTCTTCCCACACCGGATGAATGCTTCCCACCGTGTCATTGGCCGCAGATCTTCGGACTGGAAAGAAAGAAGGGGCTTCCTCTTCTTGGGAATCCCTCTTTCCTTCCTTCCCTCCTCTTGGCTTCGCATTGCTCCCTTCCCTTTTTCGTTCGTGTCCGCCGAGTGCCGCCCTCGCCTCTCCCCATCTTTAGTGGGCGTCGCAATGGAGTCGCAATGTGAAGTTACATGCAGCCATGGAGGGACCCCCAACCAAATGACATTTCGCCCATTTAACTGTGGATGCAGCGTCCTGTACCTGCATATCGCGTGTGTCACTCTGAAGCCACTCGCGGCACTTTCTCTGTTCTTCACTTCTCATTCGTGTGCACCGACCGGTACGCCCCGAGGAGACGGCTACGACGCCGGTCCCTCACAACTCGCGCCAAACCGTTGTTGCTAGCTGCTTGAAGCCATGCACGAGGACGCTGCCGCAACCCAATCTTGGTGGCCAAACTTGCTAAAAGAACGTCTTCATTGCTAAATCGCATCTTGAAGCAACATGAGGCAGCTAGCTACGACAAACTGGCTCCAAACCAAACCTCCCCTGACGCTGTGGCCAGCAAACGGCGCGGGCTGCCGAACATATCGCAATCGTCGCATCGCAGCTGTTCAGCGCACATCGTCACCGCATTCAGCGTGTGTGCCCCCCCGGCCAGCACATCATTCAACGGCACAGTCGATAAAAAAACATACCGTCACTCGCAGCCTCACATCTCATCTCATTTTATCTCGCATTACGAATACCGGTAGCCGGCCTTACGGATACACTAGCACAGTGAGCAATCTGCAATGCCCGTAGCCTTTACGGTGAACCTGACGACGTACGCGTACTTTTGACGAATTTTCTCACTCTCGCTCGGCCGATGGGGACCATACGGGAGGAGCATGGGGGGAAACAGTTCCGACTCCTGAATTCTCACATTTTCTGCGTCTTTTTTTGCCTTCTTTTTTGCATTAACCTTTTGCCTCTCGCTTCGTTCCTCGCCTGACCTCGCCTGTCACCTCCTCCACATTTCACTTGGTTCTTCTCAACGTCCGTGAGCGCCGTCGTTTGGAGTACAAGCACAGAAACGATGTTTGGCTCGCCTGGTGACATGAGGGGCCCAGCGGCAAGCCAGCCTATGAGAAGAATGACTGGACTGGCTGATTGCAACACTGAGTGAGCAGTAAACTGTAACTGCCACAGTCCTGGAAAGGTACTTGAGGCTTGTACCAAGGCGGCCCCTGTGGCACAGCCAGCAGGATCCTGGTCGCGTCGCGCTGGCCCGGCCCCTTGAAGCAGTACCTTAATCTATTCCAGCCCACATGGAGAGCGATCCCTCCCACACGGTTCGCCCGACCGCTGCCCTGGGGCATATCGCCGTAAGATGCCGCGGCCAGATGGCAGGGTAGCGGCATTTTGCAGACTCTAGCGGCTGCATCTTGGGCCTTGGGGAGACAGGAGGCGGTTGTCGCCCGCTGTCAGCCAGAGTTTGGCTGCTGATCCTGCGTCGAGGACCCTCAAAGGGAGGCGAGAGAAGCAAGTTGCATCGACGACAGTGGGCTTGTTTTTTCCAACGATCGCCAGGAAACACTTCGACAGATTAATTGAAGGCAGGGAATCGCGAATGGACAGTCGCTCGACACTGGCAGACAGATCCAATTGTGGTCTCTAGATCCCCGTCACTCGCGAAGAAAAGGACGAGCATTGACAGTGAGATGCGCCATTTGTCTGCCTGTCCTTGTCACTCATTCACTCTCTACTGGTCTGGTCGGTCCTGATGACCTGACCAGGCCAAACCAAACCAAACCAAATTGAATCAAACCCGTCAGGCCAAACTGGTCAAATCTGGGCTTCCACCTGCCTCCCGTCGGCCGTTCCTCCTGGTGGCTAAGGCAGGTGCCTTGTGTGGTAGGTACCTAGGTACCTGCTCCGTAGGTCAAATGTTGATCAATGGAGATGGCTCTTCAAGATTTTGACCCCAGCCACATCCAATACTATGAAAATTTATGTTTATGCTTCAATGGATGTCTGCGAAGCATCGCGATGCTGTTATGATGCCTAACCAGAAAAGCTTCGATCCAAGTTCGCAAAAGTATTGTCAATGGAGATGGTTCACGAAGGCACCATGGCTAGCCACGAAAATCAGACTTCGGTGTCGCTCGTCGTCGAAGGAAGGAAAGGTGTGACTTGACTTGCAAGTGGTGCCTGCCTTCGTTCCCTTCCATGTACCCCCTGTCGCCTCTTTAGGAAGGGGGTAGGCAGGGAAGGGGCCGGGGGTGAGCACCGTGGTCCGTGGCTAACACACCCCCGGCACTCAAGGGGCGTGGAAGGCGGCACCCGACCGTGGGCCACCTTCCATCTCGTGGAGTCCACCTTGTCCACCTCCTCACACCGTGACCCTCACCACACCCAGCAGACCCAGCAGCCAGCAGCAGCGCAGCGGCCCCCATTTACCCATCCCCCCAGCAGAATGCGAATTGCCCATATCCTCTAGCCATGTCTCTCCACCTGGGCCTTCGGCCGTCTGATTCCTACCTAAGACCCTCACTCCCGGTGCTCTTTCTGCATCACTTCCATTCCAGTCTCTCTTCTCCCCTCCTTCCCTCCCCCTCCATCCGTCACCTTCACGGGGTCTCTGACAGTCACTCTCTTACTCGCTCGCCGCCGCTCGCTCGCTCTCACTCTCTTTTTTGATCTCGTGGCTTGCTCTCCAGCTCGTCGCCCTCAGCCATTCTTTTTTCCCCTCCTCCCGAAATACCGACTTGCGGATCCCGCTCCTTTCTTGGCTTCAAGTCCCTGCTGCCTTTTGCAGGTCTTGCACGTTCATTTCTCTTGGACCCCGTTTGTGTGTGTGTGTTGATCGCATTCGTTTCTTGACTCGACTTTTTTGCAAAAAAGACAGCCGTTGCTGATCGACTTCGAGACTACCTTCTTGTGGTATTATCGGTTTTTTCCCAGCCTCCGGTTCCTTGCGCGGCTTCGATCCCAGGTTCCATTCCCGCTCGGCCAGTGTCATCGCCAGACATCGTCTTACACGAACCCCCGACAGCGTCATATCGCAAACCGCCTCACGCCAAGTCGCCCGACGTCAAACCCGAACTGCGTAAAACGGTCACTCGTATCAAGCGTAGATTGTAAAGAGGAGGACTCATCGAATTCGTAAACCCGCTCCGCTAGATTCCACCGCCAAAACGACGCATCGCGCATCCCGTCTTAGACGTACTCCCGCACCGAGCTGCCTCACCGGAAAGCGACTCCTTGCTCTCACCACCACTCAATTTAGGACTCTGACTTAGGTGCTGGGCATCAAACGCCGGAATCCCAATTTGGTTCTGTGCCTGCAAGACAAGAACGTAAAAGTCGCATCTCCGAAGCATCGAAGTCAACCGCCTCTTATTGGACAATATTGAGGTCTAGCCATCACCACCCTCACCGACGACGCACCTTCCACCATCATCATCAAAACAACAAACCCACGTCACGTGCTAGGAAAAATCAGTCACTGGAAATCAGAATCTCTTTCGCCTAGAAGGTTCTGATTCACTCCTAACAGCGTCAAAGAAGCAACAAAGTGTGTTGTCAACTCGTTGAGGAAGGTCCAAAAAAGGAAGGCTCGGTGAACACCCACGACCTACCTCCTTCCATCAACAGCTTCATTCACCACCTCGACCGCCCTTTAGCACCTCGCTTAGCCCCACACACCCGCCCTTCTTCGATCTCACGCCGACCTGGTGCCTCTCAAATCTCCCACCTCTCTCTCGCGTCAACAACTTTCTCCCCCGCCTTCACAAAAACAACCCACAACACCTCAACCGAAAGATCACCAAGTATCGTTTGCGCGCCTCGACCTTTGCGAGGTTCGTTCTTTTCTGCACTCCAACTGGACTTTGGAACCAGGACTCTCATTCAATATTTTGTTGTCTAAGAGACCTTTGGTTGCTCAGGTAGCGATTTCAGACTCTTTCCAACCGGCAAGTTTCCACATCGCGTACTCACTCTCCTTTTTCCTTTTGGAACCCAACGACCCTCTGTCGCATCGGCATACCTTACCTTGATACCCCATCTTTCGTATCATCATTTCTTACCCCCCTTACTCTATCTCTGATACCCTCCATCGACCACTTCAAATCAGTCAAGATGAAGTTCAACGCCATCAAGCTTTCCGTCTCCGTCGGTCCCCTCCTCGTCAGCTCTGTTGACGCCTTCTGGCGAATGGAGTGCCAGGGCCGTGTCGGTCTCGCTCGTGTTGACCCTCTCATGAACCCTGGCGAGGCTGCCACTCACGTCCACGCCATTCACGGCTCCAGCGGTATGATTCCCCTTTTGCCTTGCTTGGCACATGGACTAACACAAAGACAGGCATCTCGCCCTCTGCTGACTTCGCTGCCCTCACCGGCGCTGACTGCACCTCGTGCCGTGTCACCCAGGACAAGTCCGCCTACTGGACTCCTGCTCTCTACTTCCAGGACTCTGCCACTGGCGAGTTCGAGATTGTCGAGCAAGTCGGCGGAATGCTTGCGTAAGTCCTGCAATCCTACAACTGCCAACTGAGCGTCTCATGCTAACATGGACAGTTATTATCTTCTTAATGGAAAGAATATCAAGGCATTCCCGCCTGGCTTCCGCATGGTTGCTGGCGACACTGACCGTCGCAACTACACCGCTGGTGACCCTTCCCAGCCCGACCCCCAGAAGTCTGAGTGGGCCGCGCTTGGCCAGACCAAGCAGTCCGTCCTCGAGCAGCGCGCTGTTGGCTTCAACTGCCTTAACTACGCTCGCGCTCCTGAGGGCACCCTCTACCGCCACTTCCTGCCCGACAAGGCCTACCTCGATGCCAACTGCGCCAACGGTGTGCGTTTCGAGATGATGTTCCCTTCTTGCTGGAACGGCAAGGATCTCGATTCCACTGACCACAAGTCCCACATGGCTTACCCTGACCTTGTCATTGACGGTACCTGCCCCGAGGGCTTCGAGACCTCCACCCCCAACCTGCTGTACGAGACCATCTGGAACACCTACGCCTTCAAGGACCGTGCTGGCCGCTTCGTCATTGCCAACGGTGACACCCAGGGCTACGGATACCATGGTGACTTCATGTCCGGCTGGGATGAGGACTTCCTCCAGGAGGCCGTTGACACCTGCACCAACGGCTCTGGTCGCATTGAGGACTGCGCCATCTTTGACCTTCAGACTGAGGCTCAGGTCAAGCAGTGCCACATGAGCATTCCCTCCATCCTCTCCTCTGAGAACGTCACTGGCCCCGACACTGCCCTTCCCGGCAATGTTCCCATCACCTTCGGTGACGGCTCCTCTGAGGGCGGCTCTGGCGGCTCTGCCAGCTCTTCTATCAAGCCCACGGCCATCATCACTCCCACCGTCCCTGTCCTCACTTACACTCCTGGCAAGACTGCTACCGCCAACCCTCTTCCCGGCCAGGTCTTCCACGAGAGCGGCAAGGCTGGCTACGGCACTGCCTCTGGAGTCGCTGCCGAGGCTGCTTCCTCGGAGGCTCCTGCTACCAGCGCCCCCGAGCAGACGCCCACTCCCATCTTCGAGTCCATCACCTCGGCTCCCACCTCGACCCCCAAGTTCGTGTCCACTCAGACCATCACGAACGGCCACACCGTGTCGATCATCTACTGGGAGGAGGAGATTGTCTACGTCACCGAGTACGACGACATCACGACCACTCAGACGGTCACGGCGACTCCCACGTCTCCTGCCATGCGTGCTCGTCACCTTCACCACCACCGTCGCCACCACTTCTAAGTGGCTTCGTTGCTTCCTCGATTTTCTGGGACTCTCGTCCCCATTTCGGTTATGGGTTGCGAAAAAATTAGGGGTTGGGATCGAGTTTGTGCAGGACAAGCATCAGGATGCACCGTCCGTTTCTCCTCAGCAAAAGGAACCCTTACCACGGAAATGATTTGGCTCCCCATTGGTTTTCCCGTATCTTGCTCATGGAAACCTTTTGTTGTTGTCTGGACATTATGAGCAGACGCATCTTTTTTCTGGAGGTAGTTAGCAAGGTATGGGCATGGTATGGCCTGCGTCATGAGATATGGTGATCATTAGGCGGCAAATCATCAAGTTCAGGTTCTTGCATTTTCTGTTTTTCTTCTCGGTGGACGTCCGTGAGCTGCGCGTAGTCGGGGACCGTCGTCGTAGCCATTGATTGGCGGTGTTTGTGGTTTGCTTTTCGCTTTTGCTTTCGTAACGACTCAGTGCATCATCATCATCATCCTGGAGGCGTTTTATGTCTGAGAGATACCTCTTGTTCAATGTCGTTTGAAGATATTCCCATTCACGGCATCCACCTGACCATATACCTGTGTAGAGACTGTTGGTCCCCTCATGCCCGCTCTGTGATGATCCGACTTTTACACCATCTTCCATGGTTCCCCGCACTCGATTCCCCTCCCCTCCCACCATTCCAACAAGCGACGTCGTCAAGCCAAGCATCAGGACGTTTACTCCGCCGCTTTTCCGCCATGGCCTAGACCGCTTCCGGATCGCTCAACCGTCACGCAGTTTGGCCTGCAGTAGTTTTTCCTTCTAATCGAATCACACGACGCCATTCCCGACGCCATGGGAGCGGGCCGTTTTTTATTTTGTATGTCGTCGGCCGCAAACCCCACCATTTTTCTAGAGGACGTACCCGACATGCGACAGGCGATGCTGCTGGCCTTTAACTACGTTGCGTGACGTGCAGGCTCCAACCCCGCATCGCATCCCCCCATCTTTCCTCGGACGGCGATCCTCCGCGCATCTGGCTTGGGCCGCTGATGGCGTTGCATTTCTCCTGGGTCGCCCACCAACAATTGACGTTTGTTTCCTTTCCCCTCATCAGATGAACTGGAGCTGCCCGTGAGTTCGGTCGTCGATACAGAGTACCCCTCACCGTAACCCTTCTTGATCCCAGTACCCTGGTCCAGCACGCCGGGAGGAGTAGCGATCAGACGACACAATGGGTCGAGAGGTAATGTCAAAGGTCGCGGGGGTGGTGGTGGTGTTCTTGTTCATTGCGGGGATGGTGGCTCGACAATGGGACTGGGACGGTTTTGGGGTATGTTGCATTCTGTTCCCTTGGCATTGAAGCTATTCACGCAGGTCGCTTGATGAGGGGACTGGCGGTGGTGTATATGAAGAACCCATCCTCACCCTACTCTCTCCTTCCATCCCACCGGCGCAGTCCTCTTCCTTCTTCGCGACGAGGCCATTCTGTGTTCACCAGCACTTACAAACCAGAACCACAGACCTGCCCCTCCTCCCCTCTAAGGATGCGCGCCCAAAAGGTCATCCTTCCCCTCGCCGCCACGGGCCCCGCCAGCGCGCTCGTCTCGCGCGACGGCGTGACGGGCCGCCTGCCGGCGCTGGGCTGGAGCTCGTGGAACGAGTTCGGGTGCGACATCAACGAGACGGTCTTCGTGGGCGTCGCGCAGCTGATGGTGGACCTTGGGCTGAAGGAGCTGGGGTACGAGTACGTCAACATCGACGACTGCTGGAGCGACAAGGAGCTCCGCCGGGATAATGTGACCAAGGAGATTGTGGTGGACGCGGAGAAGTTCACGCTGGGGATGAAGCATATGGTTGATCGGATTCACGAGATGGGGCTGAAGGTTGGGATTTACAGCGATGCGGGTGAGTTCTTCCCTTGTCCCCGGGTTTCTTTCGACGGACGCGGTGAGGGACATTTTAGAGGAGTTGTCTTGACGCGGTACTCGGTGTGAGGAGGGGTGTAAGTGAGGCTCTAGAAAGGAGGGAATGCTGCGATGGCTAATGTTTCGGATGTGACGACGAGCTGATGGCTGACGACATACTCCTTGCAGGGACGTCCACGTGTGGCGGGTATGAGGGATCGCTAGGCTACGAAGAAATCGACGCCGCGACGTTTGCGAAATGGGGCATCGACTGTGAGTTTCTCCCCCTTCGTCATGTTCTACAACCCCCTCTCTGCTCCCTCTCCCCACGATCAAACCAATTCCCCTTGCACCAGATCCTCCCTCCCCAGAACGTCTCACTCTGTCATACTCTTCAGCCGCACACATCACCTCTAACATCCACCAGACCTCAAGTACGACAACTGCAACGTCCCCGAGTCCTGGTTCGACGAGTGGAAATACGTGCCCGAGCTCTGGCTCGGCGGCCCGCCGAACGAGAACCAAGACAACGGCGACCCGGTCAACTCCAAAACAGGCCTGCCCGCGCCGGCCGGCTACGACTGGTCGACCTCCCAGACGGCGGAGCGCTACCGCCGCATGCGCGACGCGCTGCTCGCGCAGGACCGCACGATCGAGTACTCCCTCTGCGCGTGGGGCCACACGCACGTCGAGGCCTGGGGCAACGAGACGGGCCACAGCTGGCGCATGTGGGGGGACATCTACCCGGAGTGGCTGGGCCAGCACCAGTGGTCGTGGGGCCTGATGCCGATCCTGAACCACGCGGCGTTCTGGTCGTCGGCGCAGGTCAACGGGTTCTGGGGGCACGGCGACTGGGACATGCTCGAGGTCGGGAACGGCAACCTGACGCTGGCGGAGAGCCGGAGCCACTTTGCGTTCTGGGCGGCGCTGAAGAGCCCGCTGATCATCGGCACGCGGCTGGACGGGATCGCGCCCGAGGTGCTGGAGATCTTGGTGAACAAGGAGCTGGTGGCGTTTAACCAGGACGGCGTGTTTGGGCAGGCGGCGCAGCCGTACAAGTGGGGGGTGAACCCTGACGGGACGTGGAACATCACGCACCCAGCGGAGTTCTGGGCCGGGGAGAGCGTGGAGGGGACGCATGTGTTTGTGCTCAACACGCTGGAGGGCACGGAGGAGAAGACGGTGGTCTTCGGCGAGGTGCCGGGGCTGGAGGCCGGGAAGAAGTACGCGGTGCACGACATGTGGACGGGCAAGGATTTGGGCGTGTTCGAGGACGAGGTCACTGTTGAGATTGCGAGTCACGATACGGCGGCGCTGAGGATCAACGAGGTGCAGTGCAAGAAGAGGTCTTTGGGCCGGGCGATGAAGTGGTTGTAGAGTGGGAGGTCACATGCGAAGATGAAGATGGGCGGGAGCTGGATGCAATGGGGAGCGGCAAGGCCAGATCGTAATAAACCCCCAAGAAACCCGACCATCAAAGCAAAAAGGGCATCCAAACCATTCAAGAAAGATGGCAAAACATAAATAGTAAACGAAGAGTGTGTCGTCTTTGCCCAAGAAAGGATGTTGTTTACCGCCCCAAGCCAAGAGCAATGTCAGCTCATCTCACACAGATGACATCGAGCCGCGCCCGCATACCAGCACCCGGCGAGGCTATTCCCAAAACCAGCGACCGCCACCCAGCCCGGACCGCGAATTCGTATTGCATCACGTTCTTGTCGGCCTCCCGCGGTTCCGAGCGTTCTAAGACTTTTCTAAGTTGTGGTAGCTGGTCTCGCGGGGGGGGGGGGGGGGGGGGGGGGGGGCGGGCAGGCTGTTTTTTTTCTGCCCTCCCCCGATCCCCATCCCTCTATTGGAATGCATTCCCCAGGACAACTCACTGGAAACGCATTCCAGACAAGACTGATTAGACTGAGACCACCGCTTCGTCTCTCTTTTTGGGGATCTGATGTCAAAACATGGAGAGAAAGATCTACCATCGAACCAGCCAGCCTGTCACGGGTGCTGGAAGGTGTATTTTCTCTGGGAGAAATGCAAACCCAGCCATCTTTCATTTCATGGGGCGGTCTGGAAAGCGAACAACAACACAGCAGCATCTTGTGATTGCATCCCCTCCTCTATGCTGCCTGACCTTCTTGGAGGGTTAGACCGTTTTGCCCATTCTCTTGACTCTGTCTACACACCGTTATCAGAATTTCCTTTCTCTCTGTAGTTTTTCCCCGTCCTTTTCCAATTTGGACTTTTATCATACATCGACCGAGAAACAACTTGAACTTGTAGGAAAGAAGTAGGAAAACGCCGGATCACCAGTGCCAAGCCATGAGAATCTCCTTCGCAACCTCATCACCTCCTCACCAACTCTGATCCTCTCCGACTTCTCTCGCCAAGGGGCGTAAAAGCCTTCAACTCTACAAAACCTTTACGTCAGATACCCACGAAACGGCGCTCACACAATGACATCCCTCCTCTCCCGCGAAGACGCCCCGGGCACGACAACCCAACCGGCAGCGCCCACCGCCTCCTCAACCGCCACAAGCGGCATGACCCTCCCGCTCCTCCTCGCAATAGCAATAGGCGGCGGCGTTCTCCTCTTCATCTGCCTCGCCTTCCTTCTCGTCGCCCTCGCAGGCCGCCGCCACCGCGCCGCCGCCGCCGCCAGCTCCAACAACACCAACAGCAACCCCAACTCGGCCTCGTGCTCGCCACGTACAGACGCAGAATGCGGCGCCTCCGAAGCCGGGGACCGGTCCCCGCGCACGCCAAGCCCCCGCCCGCGCCGCCTCACGAAAGCGAAGCCGGGAAGCCGCGACGGCAGGAGCCGGTCGTACATGGACATGGCCGAGATCCAGCACCAGCGGCGGCAGCATCAGCACCGGTCCCTGGCGTCCATCATCGGTCTCCCGCGGAGCAAGACGTTCAACGTGTTCGGGACGACGTCGGATGCGGAGGGCGGACAGCAGCGCGGCGGGCATCTGCGGAGGAATAACAGCTGGATCGACGAGGACGCCATCCACGGGCCAAGGGTGCAGAAGGACGACCGCAGGCTGAGCATCCGGGACAGCTTCATCCTGCGGACGCCCACGCTGCCGGACTTTTCGACGTTTAAGGAGGAGGAGGCGTTTGCGAGCGAGCTCGGCGGCGATGGCGGCGGCGGTGGCCAGTACGCGATCACGCAGCCGCGGCCAGTGAGTCTACCCGCGCCAAGGGGCAACCCGCCGCGGATCCCGCTGCCGAGGACGGCCTCGTACGAGCTCGCAGAGAGATTGGCTGCCGCCGCGAGGGGTGGTCCCCCTGTACCGGCTCCGTCTCCTCAGGGCCCGCGACCGGCGCCACTCCCAAGGCTGCGCCATAAGACGACCGAGTCTGATTTGGCGGAGATCCTGCGGTCGACGGAGGAGAGGTTAATGAATGGAACGCCGAGCAACAGTCGGCCTGCGACGCGGCAGAGGGCGAATTCGGCGTCGGCGGGGTCGAGCGTTAGGACGCCGAGGGGGTCGCCCACGAAAGGGGGATCGCCCACAAAGTCGGGGTCGCCAGTGAAGATGCTCGGGTCGACAACGGGATCGCCTGTCAGGATGGTTCCGCGGTCGGTATCGGGGTCTCCCGTCAGGATGGCATCAGGTTCGCCTGTCAGGATGGCGCCGCGGTCGGTATCGGGGTCACCTGTGAGGATGGTTCCGCGGTCACCAACGAAGCCGCCCTCGCCGATCAAGTTTGAGTCTTCCCCGGAGAGGAGCGTGGTCATCCACCATGTTGGACAAGCGTTGGATGCGAGTGCGCAGCAGCAACTTCAGCATCAACTACAACAACAGCAAATCCAGCAGCAGCAATTCCGGCAGAGCTTGCATCAACAGCAGATGCAGCAACAGCTACAAATGCAGCAAATGCAACGCCAGCAGCAGAGGACGCGCACCCCGAGCCCGCACAAGAGGATGGTTGCGCCGGTGTTGGTACAGACACCGGTCCATAACCACCGCCGCAACACCTCGCAGTCATCAGCGGTCTCGGACGCAGACAGCCTATTCGGAGAGACGACGCCAGAGGTTGAGCACGTGTTGCCGACAGGATTGTCAAGTCCTAGTCGACGGTCGGATCACGAGTCTCCCGGGAACAAAGGGGAAAAGGCGGAGGAGCGGTGCATGTCGATGGCCTCCCTCGGAAGCAACGCGTCCTCATCGCTGTCGACGCTGTACAGCGTCAACGAGCCGGAGGACGACAGCAAGACGGGAGGTCAGGGCGGCGGCATCATACGAGGCCGGAAGCCAAAGGGGCTGACAATCGACACGGCCATCTGCGATCCGTTTATCTCGCCACCCATCGTGCCGCCGAGGAGTCCGAAGAGGCAATCTTCAAGCCTGCCTCCCCTCCGACGCATCTCGCCGCCGGAAGACAAGACGCTGATCGAGCCCCCTTTCAATTCGAGGTCGGCGAGCAACTCGCCTGTCCCAAGACCGCTGGATGTTGTGAAGCGGAGCAGCGTGGTGGATAGAGACGGCGGCCGGTTGTCGATGATGCTGCCCTCGGACGACTTTGCCCCGTCGCCGGAGACGATACGTCCCAAGAGCGTCGCGTCGATGAAGCCCGTCTTCCTGGTATCTAGCACGAGCGTGGCCAGCATGAAAGCCAGCCCCGGGACCTCTCCCGAAGACAACCATCGCCGCCCTGAGATGCGGAATAAGAGGGCCACCTTTGGCCAGAAGCCCGTATTTCCGCCGCCTCTAAACCTGCGACCGGGTCATGGATCGCCAAATCGCGACGCGCTGGCGATGGGCAGCGCTGGGGGCGGCTTCACAAATGCCGGTACATCCCCTACCCTTCGCTCGACAGCGAGAGACTCCCTTGACAGCCGCGGCTCGCAGTCGCCCACGCGCCGACCTCTCCCTAGCCCAGAACTCCCCAGCGAGGCGAGACACGGCTCACCCACGCCAGGACGGTATAAGCGCCGCGGCATGACCAGCAGCCCCATCCGCGAGCGCATGCAGTCACGCCAACCAGCAAATCCAAGGGACAACCGTACCGACAAGGTCATCCCGAGCACCTCGTGCCCGTCCATTGTGCTCAACAGCAACACCTCCTCAGCGAACAGCTCGCCGAAGCGCGGCTCCTTCCAACACCGCGACTTTGCCGTGATGGGGCTGCAGTCGACGGTAGCACAGCTGCGGCGGATGAACAGCCAGATGAGCACCCTCAGCGCGGGCTCCTCCGTCTCGGACCCAGACAGCCCAACGCTGCCCAACTTCCGCGGGGGCGGCTTCAGCCCGGACCGCAGCAACAGCCGCATCAGCAAGATCGGGCGGCAGAACTATCTGTCGCTGGGCCTAAGCCAGAGCCAGAAGGCCAAGCGGAACCCGCGCGGGGCATCGATCAAGGGCGCGAGAAACTCTATCGCCGTGATCAAGAGCCGGCCTGGCGGTAGTGGAAGGCTGGATGAGCTGAAGGCGGCGGTGGAGGAGAAGGAGAACGAGGAGGAGGAGGAGGAGGAGGAGGCCGCGCGGCCGAACAGTATCATCAGGGGGCCCAGACCGCTTAACCCGACACCGAGGAGCGCGGTGAGGGGAGCGGCGCGGGCGAGTACGGGGATGCTGGAGAGTCCCACGAGGAGGGCCTGGATTGACGCGGAGGAAAAGGTCGACAAGGGGAAGCAGAAGAATGAAGAAGACGGCGGAGGATCGAGGCTGAAGGTGATGGAGGTGTCTCCGAGGGAGGTGTCCGACGGAATGGCTGGGCCCAGCAGGAGCGGCTCGAATTTGAGGATTTGATGGCCTCGTTCTTTCTTTTGTATTTTTCTGACTGTAACCATCATTCTCAGGGACAGCGGGCGTGGTTTCTGGTGTTAAGATCGGACACATTACGGAACGAGATATACCTACACAACTATTAGTATAATTTAAATGGCAACCACTCAATTGATTAACGAAACCAATGACACCAAGCCTCAACAGTTGAAAGTACGACGTGGAATCATCGCAAACAGCGGGAGCAAGAGAACTTTGAGAAAATGAATTTCCTACCTGATGCTGAGTCCAGGTCCCGATTTTTGGTATCATGCCGCCTCTAACCGCCTCCACTGTGCAAACGCACTTCCTCTATGGCTCATCCACGCGCGGGCGCTTGTTCTCGGGATCGTCGTGGACGTTCACACCGCTGCCGTTGACCTCATCGTGGCCTCTGACCCTTCCAGCGCCCTCCCCAAGCTCACCACCCTCCTCGCCATTCTGCCCGCCAATCCAGTTCCCATCCGCGTCAAAGTGCAAGTGCACGTTCTCCGCCGTGATCCAGCCCCCGCTGCCCGGGAACGAAGGTGGCAGCCCGCCGTCCGCCGCGCCGTGCAGCACGCCCGTGTACCCTTCCACGGGCTCGTGGTCGCCCTCGAAGATGATGCGCCCGCCGGCATCGTCGTCCATCTCCTCGTCCTCGTCGGCCGGGTCCGGATGCAGATCCGAGCACGTCGAGATAGCCTCGTAGAACTTTTGCACGTCCGCTTGCGCGCCGTCCGTCAGACCCGGGACGATGGTTAGGTCCACAGTGTCGTAGTCGTCGTCGCCGTCGCCGCCGTCCGCGAGCTGGAGCTGCATCCAGATGGCCTGGAGCGGCTTGTCGTCGGCGATGGTGCCGACCGCCTTGACGGCGTGGATCGAGATGGCGGGGTACGAGATGCCGACGCCTGCTCCTGCTGCTGACGAGAAGATGATGAATTGTCTGCCATCCACAAGTCAGCTTCATATCTCCGACCTCAATTGAGCGGCCCAGGTAGTCGAATCGCTTACTCTGAGGTAACAAAGACCGAGACAGTCTGCTCGACCAGCTCCTCACCAGCATCCCTCAACGTCGCGCCTTGAGGGCCACTCGCGGGTGTCGAGCCATCGGCAGGGAACACGACGGCCAGGCCGCCCTTTTGCGACGCGGGAACCCACGCCCTGGCGGCCTCAAGGTGGAAATGCAACACTGCCTTCTCGGGTGTGAAGGACTGCGGGGTCTGCGACTCCCACTCCTCGATCGGGGTGTAGTCCGCGACCGCGGGCGGCGTGCGGATGGTAACCGGCAGCATGTTGACGGCTTTCCGGATTTGTGTTAAATCGATGTTGGACCCTTTCAACGGCGACATGGTGGGGTTAGCGTTGGAGGGAAACACAGCTTTCTGGCAGAGGGAAGCTCTTATCGCTATCAGCACGTGATGGCATCGGGACCTCGTCGAAGATGATGTAATCTGAAAGGAGGAAAGAGGGAAGGCGGTGAGGTGCCTGTGCAGTCTGCTAGGGAATACGTACCTCTCCTCCATGCTCGGAGGGGCCTGAGCTCTCCACACCACACCGACCTCTCCGCCTTGTCGGTGCCGTCGCGGGGACGACAGTCACCACCAACACCACACAGACCCTCCACGAATCTCTTGCAGGTCTCAGGCACAAGACGCCGCGACGCAAGACCACATGCTTCTCTCCCGAAGCTGACCCCGTCCCTCATAACGGCTTCTTCCTCTCAAAATTGGACTCTCGCTTCTACAACTGAACCACAAGCAAAGCTGCCTACCCAATGCCCATCATGTACAGCAACCGTAAGCCACCCTCTCCCCTCTATCGCCAACAACATCATCACTAACACAACCCCCCAGGCTCCCACCCCCTCCTCGAGCAGGTCCCCCTGACAGTCTCCCCCTTCATCTCCCTCCCGACCGCCACAACCCTCTCCTACAACTACAAAGCGATGCCCTCCGCCCTGCCGCCCTCCGCAACCGGCATCCCCGCCGCCGGCCCCGACGACTCCGGCAACCCGAACCCCCAACCCGCCGACGCCAGCACCAAGCCCAAATACGTCGTCTCGCAATCCGGCCACGCCGCCCACCCAGACGACATTATTGCCTCCTGCCGCGCCCTCCAAGCGCACATCGAGAAGATGCAGGCGGACGCCGAGCGCGACCTGCGCGAACTCGAGGAGCGCATCCAAGCGCGCGAGCTGGCCGAGAAGAGGCGTGTGGCGCCCGGCTGGCTGGACAGCGACGCGCGGCTGCTCGAGCCGGAGCGGGCGGGCGGCGAGGAGCTGCAGGATGCGCAGACGATGGCGGCGGGGCAGGCGGGCGCGAGCGAGATGCCGGTGAATGATCAGGGCGCGGAGCTGGATCGAGTGTTTGGCGGGTTGAGTATGAAGTGACGCAACCAGGTGATGACGAGGTGCGGAGTGATTTTGCAGCTGGCGATGTGTGAATTTCGGGAGGTTTGGCGTTATTCTTGGGTGTTTTGGGGGCAACATGGGCTGTTGATATGAGGCCCCTTTGGCGGACATTTGATTCAGGTTTCATGGTCGGCTGCAGACGCCAGCTTGACATATACAAGCATTGCTTTACTTTTGCTTTCTAACGAGGGTCGCTCGGCTTGTTCTGCCGGGACCTCCGTAGTGTGGTAGAGACAACATCGAGATTTCCCCCCTCTCTCCGCCGTATGCTTACTCTTCTATCCACGTTTATCGTTGTACAGCATATTCCCACAGATTTTTATGTGCGAGAGGTGCACTTGCCCTCATGGTCTTGCCAGAGTAAGAGGACCTAAGAAATCGGCAATGATCTGATGACGTGATCTTTCTCACCGGGCGTTGGATGCCATCACATAATTACACAATAGTCCAATGGATTTATGGCAGGAAGATGCCTAGCAGGGAACGATGACTTCCAATTTCGTATGTGGCTGACTAGTTTTTTGGGATTCACAATATGCTGCGGTGTAGACTGTCACAGCCGGGTACGACAGGTAGCTCAAGTGTTCAAGGTGTATCTGTGCTGACCGAGGAAAAAGGATTAATGATTACCACCTGATGTGCACTTCAAAGCTTCAGAGCAGAAAATTCAATCACGCGAATAAGCCTTGAGGCATTTGATAAGAATAATTATTCATTAGATCATGCTAGAAAGTATTTACAGAAGAATTTCATAACTGATGCCTTGCTGTGCAAGCGCGCCTACTCCCGATCAAAGTCGAAGCTCGTCTCGGACTTCCTGGTCCACTGGTGCACCAACCGGTCGCCGGACCGCTTCTTCTCACGGAACAACGCCTCGGTCATGTACTTGTACAACCAGATGTTTGCACCGTTGTACGCAATACTATGGTCGCTGTCGGTGAAGGAGAGCCAGTTCATCTTGTCGTTGGGCACGCCGGCGCCGACCAGCAGATCAATCAGCGCTGCGGCGTTCTGGTAATGCACGTTGTCGTCGCCGGTGCCGTGGAGGATGGTGAACTCGCCGGCAATGTTCTTGAAGCCGGCGGGGTCACGGACGGCCGTCTCGTTGTAGCCCTCCTCGTTCTCGCCCAGGCTCTTCATGTAGCGCTCCGTGTAGACCGAATCGTAGAAGCGCCAGTCGCTAACGGGGGCGACGATTAGCGCGTGGGAGAAGACGCCGGAGTCTTGCTCGACCACCTTTGCCGAGAGGTATCCGCCGTAGGACCAGCCGAAGATGCCAATCTTGCCAGCGTCGACGAAGGAGTTCTTGGATGCCAGCTGCTCGGCGGCCCAGATCTGGTCGAGGGGCTCGAGGCGGCCGAGGTGGCCGGCGACGAGGGACCGGTAGGCGCGGCCCTTGTAGCCTGTGCCGCGGTTGTCGACGGTGTAGGTGATGTACTCGAGCTCGGGGTCCGAGGAGATGAAGGCCGACCAGCTGATGGTCTGGTACCGCTTCGTGACTTGCTGCGAGCCGGGGCCGCCGTAGGGGGTGAAGAGGACGGGGTACTTCTTGGAGGGGTCAAAGTTGGCGGGGAGACGCTGCATCACGTTCAGGCTGTATCCGTCGGGGTGGGTGAGCTCGAAGTAGGTGATGTTGGGCAGCTTGTACTCCTTGAGGCGGGCGACGAGGGCGTCGTTGCTAGTGATGGTGCGGATGGGCTCGGTGGAGTTGACAGCGTACAGCTCCTGGTAGGGGACGTTGGGGCCCTGGTAGCTGAGGATGTAGTAGCCTCCCGAGGCAGAGAAGGAAGCGCTCCACATGCCATCGACCTTGTCGTCAACGAGCGCCTTCTTGGTGCCCGCAGGATAAGACACGGAGTAGAGGTGACGCTCGGTGCTGTGGTGCTCGGTGGATTGGTAGTAGACGAGTTGTCGCTCGGTATCGATCTTGACCACAGCCACGACCTCCCACTCGCCGCTGGTCAGGGGGATGGCGTCGCCGCCCTTGACCGGGTACAAGTACAGGTGATTCCAGCCAGTATGGTCGGACAGGTCGAGGTAGTACGCGTCGGTGGTGTTCTGCAGGGGACCGATGTATTCGATGGCCAGGTTGTTGTCCAGCCATCCGTCGGAACCGTCACGTTCACGGATAGTCTGGGATGCGTAGCCATCGACATCGACACGGACAACCTTCTCTTGCTCCTGAACGCGGTTGAAGGCACGGTAGACGAAGCTGGTGTGGTTCTTCGTAACCCATTCCAACTCACCGACAACGAGGTCGTCGGCGGGGAACGCGTCGATGGTGACGGGAGTCGACTTCTCGCTGCCGACTTCCAGCACGGTCAGCTGGACGGTCGGGTTCGTGCTGCCGACCTTGGGGTAGCGCAGGTCCAGCTCCTTGGGGTAAGGGGGAGCGATCTTCTGGTTGTCCATGTAGTAGGGGATGGTGAAGGTCTCGACGCCGGTCTCGTTGAAGCTCAGGTAGGCAACGTACTCTCCGTCGGGGGAGAACCACAGAGTGCTGCGACCACCGAAGATCTCCTCCTCGTAGACCCAGTCGGGGACTCCGTGGAACAAATCCGGGCCACCATCGTTGGTGATTTGAGAGACGTTGCCGTTCTTGCTGAGGTAGAGGTTGTTGCCGCGAACAAATGCCTGCAATCGTGTAAGCTGGGAGGTTGCAAGACCGTGTTCAATTGGCCAAAACTTACAATGGCGTCACCAACAGGTGCAAATTCAGCATATTGGACATCTCCGAGCGCCTCGGGCAGCAGAGGCTGGAGGGCGCCGGACTCGACGTCCAAAATGGAGTAGTCCGCAAAGTACGAGTAGCGGTACTGCTTGGTGTAGTTTGTGGCGAACAGCACCTTCTTCAGGTCCGGGCGGATCCAGTACTCATGTACACCAGCGGGGAACTTGTCGGCAGACACAAAGGTTTTGTTATCGCCTGAGATGATGTCCACGATGACAAGGCCGGCGTCGTCCTGTTCAATGTAGCGGCCGTCGTCGGTCCCGGAGAGCCAGCTGACGGAGCGAGCGCTGGCGCCGAAGCGGGGAGAGACGACGGTCTCATTCCAGGTGACAATCTTGTCGCCGCCGCCGGACGGCTGGTGGGGCTCGCGGTCAATGGCGGTCGCGACGCCCACGAGCAGGGCGGTGGCTGCCGCGACGGCGTTGAGGAGACACGCCATGGCTGTCTGCGGTGCTTCGTTCTGTGCGGAGGAGAAGCGGCGCGAATAGGGTCAAGGAGGTTGGCGGGGGAGGGGAGCGAGAAGCGGAGAGTTCGAAAGGAAGACGGGTCACGTCGAAAAGCAATCCTCGGGCTTTATAACTTCCCGGACGATGATTGACGAGAACCCGGACGGCAGGTGCAGCGGTCGTGCGATTGAACGGGAGCATTCGCAATGGTGCGCATCAGGCAGGTCGCATTGCCTGTCGCTGGTGCTGCCGCTGCTGCTCCACGAGGATTAATGGAGTTTGGCGGTCCAACTGGCGGTCGCAGCAGCACAGGTTCATGGCGATGCATGTCGTGCTCGGAGTGCCAAGACGACTTAAGATTGGAGCTTCGCAGCTTCAATGACGGTCGTTGGTCTCGGCGGCGACTGTGAGTGGTTGGTCTGGTCAAGAAAAGGTTGGCTGGGGGCATGGAAGCAAGCTGCAAAAGAACCCGGCCCGGTGGACTACTCCCAGCGTCCATAACGACCTGCCAAAGTTGGTCTGATAATCCAGCTCTCAAGACTTTGCTGTAAATTGGATTTTGAAAGTACCGCAGAGTAAACAGTGAGAGGTTCAATCATTCGCTGCTGGGGATGCGGCATCGGGGCGAGAAAAGACAGACAACACGAGCACGCGAAGAAGAGCCAAGTTGCCAAGACACAACACCGCGAAGCTGCAGTGGGCAAAATGACCCAGTTCGATGCCGCTTCGGGAAGGTTGCACCTCGAACGGAGCGGACGGGCGGGGACCGCTGCATACCAAGATGGGTACGTACAAGTACTCTGTACTTACTCTGCAGTGGTGAGAGGAACTGACTGTGTGCCGGAGTATTGCTAGTGAAGGTGCACGCGTACATACATACGGGAGGAAAGGAATAAGAAATGCCAAAGGGCGGGCACTGGCATCACATTGGAATGCGGGCAGCCCGGTCTCCCCCACCGAGCGAGCGATCGAGTGTTGCACTGCCGGCGGCACTTTTCATTTAGTGTTCCATCTTGCCTGCCTTCAGTAAGTGTACCTTCACTGCCCTAAGCAACCTTAGTGTGAGGGAGAGTTGCGGGTACTCAAAGTAAGGTATGTAGGTTGCTGATGCAAGGCACTGAGTTTATCGCGTGGTCGACGGGCCTTTCAGATGGTGCAACCATTGAGTGACTGGAGTCTGGAAACTGGGGACATGCAAGCACTCACTCTCCAGTCACACCGAGTCTTTTCACTCACACTTTACTTACTACTTACTAGGTGCTGTGCTCTCATCAGATGAGGGGCATCTCATCTCACTCCATGGTATGATGTGAGAGCTGATATGAGCGTATGTGAGTACCTCGTGTCCGAATGTACCCCCCAGCTTAGAAATCCAATGAACGAACCCCATGTTATCTCACCTCTCTTTAGAAATAAGTGGCCAGAATTAAGACATCGTTGGCTCGAGGCTTGCTTGCACGTTTGCTGGCACGGTCTGTCTTGGAATTCTCGCCGGCCGCCGAGGCTAAGCGTCTTCAGTCCCCCCCTACCTTACCTTTGCCTTACCTCAAGGTACCTTGTCATGCTTGTGTAGGTGAGTGTGGTGAGTGAGGACGGTGGCCCCCGCCCAGCCGGAAGACCAGCGGATGCTCCCCGGCCCGCCAATGGAGTGTTTCCCCCGCTGGTATCGTGCCGTGCCACCTGCCCGCCGGACTTAGTGTCAGATCGGCGCGTGTTCGGCACCTCGGGGCTCTTTAAGCCGCCAGCATTGACTTTCGAGGTTTTGAAGGCAGCCCCCGTCATTGGCCGCCCACCGGGCTACCCGAACTCATTCACGCCTGCCCTTCCCCGTACTGGCGCCTCTCACCTCTCACCTCTCACCTTCGGTGTGCGCGACATCAGACACACCACGCCATGCATCACCTCGCTTCCTCACAGCTGGCAGCCATGCTTTCCACCACTCTCATCAGCCGTTCGACTTAATCATGCCACGCGGGTCAAAACGCCTCTAAACCGTCAGAATGCGAGCAATCCTCACTCAACCAACTGAGACACACTCAGCCACCCCTCAACGCTGTCAAAATCAATGCAGAGATGGGTGCTCAGCTAACCAGGGACCACCACCCAGAGACAAGGGACATTCCACAAAAGAAATACCGCCCTAGCGGCAGTAGGAATATCTCCCGCAGTTCACCTACCCTCACTCATATCACCACACACACTTCAATAGTTGTGAACCCTGGCTGCGCATCCACAAATCGACAACAACATTCGCCTCCCCGTACCCCCCGGCCGGCTCTGCGTGTCCCCGAGATGGGCCCCCGCCCAACAATAAATTAAATCAAGAAGAAGAGTAGCATCAGAGATCGCCCGCGACTCACCGGAATTCCTCATAGGGCCCGCCCCCCTCCAAGACACGACCAACACAACCTTACTCCGTACAGAAAACCACAGAACGTCTACTGGTGATCCTCCAATCCCTCACCCCTGGTAGAGCACTCCAGGCCCTGTTGTCTCATTCCCGTGTCTTACGTCACCCACTGAAAGGTAAAAAAGGCCCATCGATGAGATGTGACAACAATCCCACCCACGCTCTAAACCCGTCCGGGGGGATTGAACAGCCATCGACAGCAACGACCCGATCTCCCGCCTGCATATCCCCCAAGCCCATTCTCGATTGGATTCTCGATTGGGGGTGGAGCCCTTGCCTTGACCATCTCTTGAGTGCTCACATATCTCCGGCGGGGATCAGGATCCAAGAGAAGACTACCGTGCCATCAGATGGGGCAAGCTCTGCGGACGGAGGAATTCTGCTGGCATCCCCTGCATATAGGGGTATTTTTGCAAAAGAACTCTGCATCGGGCCAGCCTTGCTAATCCAGGGTTCTGCCGAATGATACCCGATACGGGAAGATCTAGACATGGCAAGGACAAGAAGGACGGCGAGGAAGAAGAAAAGAACAAGTCCAAACAAAATGGCAACATCACACGGTGATCCCGCTAAGGGCCGTAGCATCCCGCATCCTGTCAGATATCAGATGTGAGCAAAACCAGAACCAGCTGCGGGACGAGACGACGCGCCCTTGAGCCCATACCACCAATCACCTCCCGCCTAGTGTCATGCATCCTGCCCACCGACCGATTTGGCAGACACCTCGACACTGACCATTGCGCTTCGTGATATCATCTTACGCCCGCCTCACTTTGCTAGCCAGCCAGCCATTTCCCCAAACGCCCCCCAAGAGCCAAAATCAACAGTCCACGGTCATATGATCGGTGTCAAGGCGACAGGGTGAGACAGTCGACGACATACCATCACAAGCCCAGGACCAAAGGAAAGAGTTGCTGGGGGATTTAGCCCCGTGGGGGGCAGGGGGAGGAAGGGTAGTAGTAGCGTCGTTGGCGATATGCCATCACTGCGCCTTCTTGGGACTCTGTTGCGAGAGCGACAAAGTCTCACACCCGGGACTCGGGGGGAGTTGAAAGGAACACGTTAGCCACCCCCTGGGCAAAGATCCTTTCCCTCCCCCGAACGTGTTCCTCCTTTTCCATTATCAACCCTCGGGTCTGCATGCCAATGTCGCAGTTTCCGTCTGCCTGGTAAATTAAACCCTTCAAGCACCCGTCAAACCCCATCCAGCAGCACATCCTGCCTGTCACAGAACAGTCAAATCGAAGGAAAAAGCATCTTGGATACTACCCCTCCTCAACAACCATGATCCCACCGCATGGGATGGAACATTGCATTGTTTCCAATCACAGTTGACCACTGCTCAATGCCTCTCTATTCACCGAATTGTCAAAGGTAAGGCGAGAACCAAAGAAGACACAAAGAAAAGAAAAAACAAAGTTCACTTCTTATTCCCGGAGTCTTTGATCCGGGTTACGCTCGACGTGGTTCACCATACTGACTGAACTGTTCGAAGCTCAGACTTCCTGTCCTGCAGTGAATCAACTACATTCGGGCCTCCTATGAAGAGCTTTCTTATTTGAGAAGAGTTGTGGAATGCTTGGGAGGAGGGGGGAGAACCAACCGATCTGTATCTCCATCCTTGCCTCGCCCCTGACCACTTCACCGCACACCCCCCAAAACGACGAAGAAGACAAAAACCCAGAGCAAGTCCGCAACTCGAGATATCCCAAAATCCTCCAACTTACACGCAAACTCTCTCAACTCTTTTTCCTTTCCCCCCACGGTCATCATGACTGCGGAAAGCATGTCTCCTATTAGGGAGGACTACATCCGTCAGCTCACCCCTTACACCGCCTTCCTCGCCGCCCTCCGCGCCGCCGGCTGCCCCGCCGCAACCTTCGACCTCGTCCACTTCTCCGACCTCATCCACATCGGCCGCCTCCCCGGCAAAACCGGCGCCCGGACCGTGACCCACCCGGCCTTCGCCGCCCCCTTCGTCTTCAAGGGCGTCAACTTCGACGTCGCCGGGCACGACTTCCGCGAGCACGTCGAGAAGACCCTCCTCCACGAGATCCGCACCCTCTGCACGCTGCCGCCGCACCCGAACATCATGCCGCGCCCGCGGATCCTCGTCGTCGTCCCCGACGGGGACGTAGACCGCATCTGCGGCTTCCTGCAGCCCGTCATGGCGCGCGACAGCGTCGACGAGCAGGTCCTCCGCGCCAACAAGGCCAACACCCGCCTTCCCCTCGGGCTGCGCGCCAAGTGGTGCTACCAGATGGCCCTGGCGATCCAGCACACGCACCAGGTCGCGGGGAGCTACCACATGGACCTGAAGCCGGGCAACATGCTCGTCGACGGCGACGACAACGTGCGCCTGATCGACTGGGAGCAGAGCGGGGTGTCCATGTTCACGCACCCGCCCGAGGTGACCATCGACCAGGAGGCAGAAGAGTCCGCCGTCCTCAAGAACGCCACCAAGAACAAGCCGCGCATCATCTACACGCCGCACGAGGGCGCCCCGCGCAAGAACCAGAAGTGGGGGTTCCCGGACTGGAACGTGTTCCCCGAGTGGAAGCGGACGTGCCCGCGCGCGGCGGAGCTCGCGGAGGTGTTCAGCCTGGGGCGGACGATGTGGATGCTGCTGGAGCAGGTGGAGCAGTCGCCGGACGCGGCGGTGTGGACGGAGGCGTCCAAGGACGTGCCGGCGGCGTGGAAGGCGATGGTGATGCGCTGCATCGAGCGGGACCCGAACGACCGGCCGGAGCTGGACGAGGTTGTGGCGTTTTGGGAGAAGCAGGTTTTTCGTGATTTGGACTAGCAGGGCGTCAACGGAGCGAGCGGGCATTCACTCGTTTTGGGGAGAGGACTGATTTCCTCTCCGTTGTACAATTATGGTTATGGCTTTTTCTTTGGATACATATGACAAGCGTTTGATGTTTTTGAAACTAAAATGATTGATACCTTAATTGCGGGTGCTCCTGAGTTTCCCACACCGCGCTTTAATATTTTAGTTAGAAGAAGGGCTAAGTCACCTTGAGTATCACGGAGTAGTGTTCCCTCAGCTGTAAAGGCCGTGTGCAGCCTCGTCCAGGCCGAGGCGATCGCTGGTCAACAATGGGAGCAATACTTGAAGCTCACTTTCACCAATACGTAACTTCATTGACAAGGGACTCGGGAATTGAATGTATACAGTTTCCCCGAACAATACTTACTCAACTCATTCCGTTGTGATAAACGTTGAAGTCAACAAGGGGATTTCCAATAATGCCTTACGAATCAATCCGAGTTGCTCGGCTTCATGGTACTCTTGTCTGGCGTTAAGCGAACAGGCAGAAGTCGCCCTCCGGAACCTTCGCGATCGTAATCTTGGTCCACATACATCGGAATCCAACTTCTCGCTAGGCCCCGCTGACGCCGCTTATGCTGCAGGTCGAGACCCCGGATTGTCTCCTTGAATATTCTCTCAGCTCTGATTGGGTATCCCTGACCTATCAAGTGTTGTGATTCTCGTCGGGGACGTTACATGCACCGGTCCAAAGATGCCGTTCTTGAGCATATCTTGGTTAGCATCCTTGTTGGGCCCCGATCCCGACGATCGCCGGGCTCACTCGCAGCGGCCCAACCAGCGCATAGGGGAGACTAACTAGATCACAATAGTTAAAAAGGCTGAACTGATCGAGATTGAAGCCCACGAATTTGTTTCTTACCAATCTCGTACTTTTCGGGTATCCCAGATGCGGAAACGAACTTGAAATCCCAGATTCACATCTGGGTTCTCTTTGCTTTGGCGGTTGGACATTCCTAATACGTTTAGCCGTCATGAAAATAGGGGTTACGCATAAATCTTTTTGATTTTTCACAAAGAAGAATAAAAAATAGAAAGTTGAACATGATTATGATCATGACTATGGTATTGAAGATGACGATCGGAGATGCCTTTAGGCCGAGACAAAAACCGAGTCCATTGTTCCCACATTGCTCCTCCGTGTGCGCGAAGACATTGGCTTTTTCAAAGGCTCAGTGTAACTTCAAGTCTTCCACCCACGGCAAACTCGGTTGTGCGGGACAAGGGTATTGCATGAAGTGGACTTTGCAACCAATCACCGGTTTCGCAAGTTGGCGGCCCGTAAGCCCTGAGAATGCCGAATCAGGCAGACCCGATGCCACTCTCAACACGCCAGCCTCGTGCTTTTTCTTAAATCCACAAAGAAAACGAACTCTGGCATTTGTGACATAGCCCCAGTCTCACCTACAAGACGCGTCGAAACCCACCATGGAAACTACTAGCGAGCATTCTCGAGATCCTCTCTGCACTCTCTGCCAGAGGTTCGCGGACGACCTCATAGCCTCGGACTTTGGCCGCCGCTTTGAGCTTCCCACAGATGGTATGTGGACAGAGAAAATGATATCGGGGAGAACTCATAGCCTTTCCGAATATGGACCTGGCTTCATTCACCACAAGACTGCCAGTGATCTCGAGAATAGCGCTGAAGGCTGTGCCATGTGCCGGGCCATCTGGGACAGCCTTCGCCCAGAACATCGGCTACAGATCACCAATATCGCTCTCTTCGCTGGATATTGGTCAGTAGAAACGGAACCGAAACGCTCCATCGTGGTAAAATCGTTGGAAGATCGAATGCCGGATCGTTCCGGCTGCTTTTTTGACATAAGCATGGAACGTCCTTATGAAGGAGAAATTGCCTCCTTTTGCCTTTCAGATCGAGAGAGTAGGACAACGCCTGACTTTGCGCGAGCCATACCGGATAATTCCATGTCAGCAGACTCGTTCGAGACCGCACGATTCTGGATGAAGGATTGTAACGACAACCACCCGACTTGCTCAACACCAGCATGCGAATTGCCCACAAGAGTAGTTGATGTTGGAAACACCCCGGGAGCCCCAGTATCCCTGCGCATGACGAATGGTATCACCGGGCACTACGCAGCTCTGAGCCACTGTTGGGGCGGGAATATCCCTTGCAAGATGACAACGAACAATCTCAAAGCCTATCAAGATGCCCTTCCGATGCATGACCTGCCACAAAACTTTCTCGATGCCATAAGACTCACCAGAGAGCTCGGTTTGAAGTTTCTGTGGATCGACGCCATGTGCATTATACAGGACTCCGCCGAGGATTGGAACATAGAAGCTGCGAGAATGGCAAGTGTCTACAGCAACGCGAGAGTCACAATCTCAGCTCTAGACTCTCCCGGAAGCACTCATGGCTTCCTCGTCCCGCGATCCCACAAGAGAGTCCGTCTAGGTCAAGGATATGTGTTCTCCGAACGCCCATTAGACTACCACCAGGCCATTGGCGGCGGCCTCCTCAACACCCGGGGATGGTGTATGCAGGAATGGGCGCTCTCAAAGTTCATGCTATACATCGGACGTGAACAGATGTATTGGGAATGCCCCGCGGTCACAACCCGAGAGGATGGGATACCCCACGATGCATACTACTCAGCCGCACCCCTGGGCTTCGAAAAGGCGCGCAAAACGCTGTCGCTGGGAAGGCCGACGAGCATGCGAGATTGGTATACCATTGTGACAGAGTTCAGCACGCGAGAGTTGTCGTTTGGGAGCGATAAGTTGCCGGCTTTAGCCGGAGTCGCCAGCCGTTTCGCATCCGCCAAGATTGGCGGCTCGTATATTGCTGGACTTTGGACAGAAGATATCCTCACTGGCATCTTTTGGCTGGCCAATACTTCAGACAAGGAATGTGCCCCAGGCTTGCGTCAGCCCGCGAAACCTAGAGCCCCGAGTTGGAGCTGGGCTAGTATTGATGGGAAAATTTGGTTCCCACCGAGGAGAGAGCCGCCACATCCATCATTGAAAGCCCTAGGCTTTGATATGAATGTTGCAATGGACAATTTTGCAGCGTCAAGGATTGAAGGAGACTTGAAGCTGCGTGGACTCATGGCCAAAATGCGCTATACTCCCACCCAGAGGAAGACAGGTCAATCAATTCGACAAGGCGTGTTAAATCTTAATGGCGCGAATTTTCAAGACGCGGTAGTCCTGGACCGTGACCGAGACACGGGACGGGATTGCTGGGTGCTTGTGTTGAGGGTGGTCAGCAAATTCGGCGCGGATCTTTTGCTTCTTGAAGAAGCGGGCGAGGGAAAGTACAAACGCATTGGCAGTGGCTCGGGGTCTGCGGAAAAGGTCCCACATGGTCTTGATGGATTCTCCTTGATGGACGTTACATTGATATGAACAACCGCATCATCCAGCCCATAGTACTAATCCAAGTTGTCATACCGCCATCCCTCCGAGAATCAGCCTTTTGAAGTTACGTCTCAGTCTTTTGGGGCCGGAGCAGCTTCTGAGTCGTTGGCTAGAAGCGCTTCAAGCTCTGCTCCTCGTTTCCGCCTTTCCTCCAGGGAAATCTCTTGCTCAGGCGACGTTGACCAGCCAAGGCCTAATTCGGGGTACTGGAGGGGGATTTCACCGTCGCGGGGCAGACTATCTAAGTAAATGGGCCACGGATTTCCCATCCAGGCATTACTGGACTCATGATCCCGGCGTTGTTTTGATGTCAAAGGGTGAACAAGGACACTGAGCACTGTGTTAGATACAGACTTGGGCATTGTGATGATTGGCCTCTTTGTCTGGTTATCTACGCACCTTAGGTTGCCCCGATTTGATGCCAAATAGTAGAAGACATCTGAGAATGATGAGTCAGGAACCCAGACTAGATACGACTGATTAGCCTGAACACAGATGCGCTGATCTAGTTTCAGGTCTACAAACTTTCGTATGATCCGGCGGGGTGAGGTCCGATGGGATACTCATTCACTCGGAACAGTGGGACAGCGACGAACGCGCCTGTGCATGAACGTCAGTAGCTGTACATGAGTATTGTGGTAGACCGGTGTTACCATCGCGGCGAAGCCTTAGCACCGCATCACGAAGCGCAAGCGCCCGGGCAGTCTCCGTGGGCGACTGCAGCAGAAAGTAGATATGAAAGTGCCACTCCCGAGTCCGACTCTCGACGACCGTCTTCAAATCGTCCTGTGGCGCGGGCAGCGTAGATTGAGTGACCATGGTCATTCTGAGAGAGTAAACAAACCACAAATTTTCAAGCTTTGTTGTTGTTGCTCTTCCCCAACTTCTTTACGGAGGCGGAGGCGCGTTCGGAATGAAGTCAAGATTCCGGTGTGGCTGAGACTACCCTCGGAAGTTGGACATGCGGAGTAAACAGCTGTTGGAGCACGCCATTAACGTGGCTTTTGCGTGCGGCGGCCGCGGGATGAGAGACGGACTCGGCTACGACCGGTTAGAGCGGAGCCGATGGAATCCGAGTCATGATTACTTTTGATTGTTGCAGTGGGAAAAAATAGCCTTACCACTTTTTTCTGCTGCCCAGTTGTGGCCAAAATTGCGGGGGTTGTTGGTGACACTGGTAGGTAGCACTGGTGAGAATCTTACGTGTACTAGTTGTGATGCTCGAGGAATGGTGCACAACTGATCACGTGGTATCGACTGCAGAATGTTGGTGTCACATTACGAGGCAGCCGGGAATAAGAACAGAAAGACCCAAGGACATGGAATGCCGTCAGAAGTTCGGACAATCATCTACCATTTGGCTTCAGCAAGGGCACTCTTGAAAAACTTCTCGATGGAAGGGATGCAGAGCTCGTCGTATTTCTTTCCACCCCGAGTTCGGACTCGTATCCAGCATCAACATCAAATTGGTATCAATACGTAAGCTGCAGGTTGAGATGTGTACGATTGCTAGGCGGGAGTCCCCGAGACACCAAATCCGAGACACAAAGTCGCATCTTGTGCGATAAAGATGCCCAATGCAGATGATCGACTCCCCCTGTCACGCCTGCCTTATCAGCTTCTCACACTAGCAGTACCCCAAAGCGGCAGGACATTCCAGAAGAAATTTCATGCCAAGTTGTCAGCATCAAAATTCAACAACAGGCAGAAACATAGCAATGAGTCTGCATATTTACCACGCTGTGTTCAAAAGCTGTGCCAGGCGCCACTGAGCTATCAGGGTAAGACTTCAGAAATGACACTGGCCGATCACCGAGTATCTGGTCTCACGTTTCACAAACTTTCTGTGCAGAGACGACTACATTTTACATGTGATTGAGAGACATCAACTCGAACTCAATTCTTGTTGGGCGTTGGAAGGAATTCTGCTTGCGGGGATCGGTATCGAAAGGTCTCACGACAATAATCACAAACAAGAAGCTGCATGTGAAGAAGGAGCATATGCCAACGGCTCGTCGATGATATAAGCTGAGATTCTGCCACGAAGCTTAGTGGTGTTTGTTCAGGCTCTCAATCTCATCTGGTCCAGTTTTTAGTTGTTCTCTCAGTGATCCGAGATCACGGCAACATCACCATGGCCTCCCCCGCAGCACTGACGGACAGCGTCGAGGTCTACGAAACCGTCGAGACGAACATTACCGAGACCATCGAGGTCACCTCCGTCAACAAGGCTGGTAAAACGCAAGTTGAGAAGGTCGTGGTCGAGCTGCCGGCATACCACACAGCCCCACCATGGCAGCTTCTGTGGGATGACTTGAAGCTCTTCATCCTGAAGGCCTACAAGCTTCCCGTCGTTGTCTTCCCGTTGGCGTACCCTCACCGCGGCCACACCAGATACCCGCCTCTGGACCAGGCCTGGGTCCCTCACATGATCCGGTTTGGCGCCATCAACCGCGCAGTCACCTATTTCCAGGAGAGGTTCCAACACATCATCGACCCTCATTACCCCTCTGGTGAGATGGACGAGCTTTACCCCTCCGTCGGAAACCTCATCTGCCTGGCTGCTCACACCGTCCTGATTGCCACTCAACTTGCCTTCCTTTTGTCTCTCCCTTTCATCGCAACCTTCCCGTTCACCGCGGTCCTGCCCTACGCCATCGCTTTCGTCACCATCAACTACCTCGCCTGCATTCCTCTCAACGCCGGTGTCAAGGGAGG
The DNA here is from genome assembly GCA_026319125.1 of Colletotrichum noveboracense. NCBI lineage: Eukaryota > Fungi > Ascomycota > Sordariomycetes > Glomerellales > Glomerellaceae > Colletotrichum > Colletotrichum noveboracense. The sequence goes on along the minus strand of JANUHK010000057.1, from coordinate 169,490 downwards.
CGTTCTCGAGTCCCACCAGATCACTGAATCTGAGAACTGGGTTAAGCACGAGAACGAGAAGTGGATTTTCCTCAACGGTGTCTCCGTTGGGTAAGTAGACTAGTTTCCGTCGAAATCAATTCTTTGATCCTGCTGACACAGAAAAAAGCTCCCACTGGCTGCAGGGCAACCTCAACAGACTGTCCAGAACCTTCCACCGTCCCATCACTGGTGTCCACAACAAGACGTAAGTAACTTCAACTGTACTAATCACGAACGCGCGACCTAACACATCGGTGACAGAGCTGGCGTCATTTTCGACACAATCCAGTGTCTCGTGGAGAGATGCTTCTACTTCGGCACAACCGACACCAGAGAGTGCTACGCTCTTATCGCTGGAGCTGTTGCCGACCCCGCCAAGGACAGAGTCGTTCTCATTCTTCACTCTCAGGGCGGCCTTGAGGGCAGCATCATTCTCGACTGGCTCCTCTCCCACTGCGCCCGCAAGGATCTCAAGAAGCTCGAGATCTACACCTTCGGAAACGCTGCCAACCATTTCAACAACCCCAAGATCGACGAGGGCGAGTACGTCGTCGGACACATTGAGCACTACGCCAACGATGGTGACTTTGTCGCCGAGTGGGGTGTCACCCACTTCAAGTCCCTCATTTCCGAGCAAACCAAGGAGGCCAAGAACCACTCCAAGAAGAGCCACCGCCACAAGCGCCAGTCGCATGAAACTGCCATTGCCAGCATTCTTGGCGTCACCCCGAGACAGAACAACTTCAACGGACTTCTCTTCAAGAACAAGGGCAAGTGGGGCCACCTGCTTAACCAGCACTACCTCGACAGAATCCTTCCCCTGAACAACACCTTGACTGGAGTCGTCGAGGGCAAGGAGGGCAGGGGCCACAAGTACTTCCTTGATGCCACCATGGTCCAGGGCAGAGGCCTCCGCAAGGGCGACAAGAACAAGGTGGCCAATGAGAGCAGACTTTGGCAATACATCAACGGCAGAGAGCCTGGCATGGTCAACGGCAACTAAAGGAGGCAGCGGCTTTCGTGAAGTGAAGAAGGAGGACAAGTATAGAGGGTGCAAGGTACGGATTAGTGTTTCAACACATCCTCCATCGGATACTCATGTCTTCAACAACACAACTCCCAATTATACCTATTACATTAATCTCAAAATACGAATGTGGCTTATGCCCCCAAATGATTATGATACATGAACTTTCAGCGACCACCTCAGTAAGTCACTACAAGATCTTGGATGAGAAGTAATTACGATTGAAACATTATGTCCTATGTGCACATGACACGCTGGTATGCCTTTTTACGAACGAACTAGACAAACGTCGTCCCGTATCCTGACTGCTCACCGGTGAGAACATCAACCTCAAGTGGAGCTTCATAAGCAGCGCCAGACGCGCTGAAAGCGCCGTCCAGAGCCTCGAATGGGATGTTCCTCCAAGTATCCTGGATCTTGCGCGCGCTCTTCAGAAACTCTGTACGGACACTAGAGTAGTTCGCAGCCACCAGCTCGCGGTCCTTCTTCACAAACTTTCCGTCAACAAGAACGTGCTGGATGTCGCCAACGCTGGCATGCAGAATGACTGCAGCGACAGGGTCGATCCAGCCAAGTAGCGCAGGACTCTCACCGTCCCATACAACAACATCCGCCTTGGCACCCTTTGCGATGACGCCCAGGTCGGGACGGCGCAGGGCGAGGCCGCCGTTGCGAGTGGCCATGAGGAATGCTTGGTTGGCCGTCATTGGCGTTGAGGTTGGGACCTTCCAGTGGGCCAGGACCTGCTGGTAGAGTAAGCGGCGGGTGCTCTGTAACCAGAGACGAGCCTGAGTGAGGATGTCGGTGGAGAAAGTGAAGTGGGTGTCGACGCCGATGGCGGCTTGGTCCTGAATCAGGTGGCTGTTGGGGTGGGTGTGGCCGTAGTGCATCTCGGATTCTGGGGTGATGGAGATGTACTGGTTTGTGGAACGGAGGAGAGAGGCGCCGCGGTAGGTCAAGAATGAGGCGTGAGAGAAGACGACGGGGATGCTGGTGTTGAGGGCACCGACTGCATGCAGGTCTTCAGGGCTGTTGGTAACTGGATGAGCTGTCAGTGACTTGGACTTGTTTGACGAGGAGGTTTGATAGATGACTTACTGCCCCAAGGTCCTTGAAGACTGTGAGTTGTAATAACCGAGACGTTGAACTCCCTAGTGCTTGTTAGCAAACTCCTCAAGGTTCCAGTCTCATGATGAGAAATCTTACTTGGCAAGGTCGACGACAGCGTTGACCTGATCAAGGACCGGGTCGGGACCGAAGAAATCGCAGGCAACACCAAGGCTAGTGGCAGATCCATCAAACTCGGCCTTGGTTGCGATGTCTCTGAAGTTCGCAAGCTGCTCAGATACGGTATAGTTGGTGACGTTATGGAAGGCATAAGACCAGAAGACTCTTGCACCGCTGTCGATGCTGCCCCTCAGTCCGGCCTCTGCAGTGGCGTTGGACCATGTGTGATGAGCGTGATCGAGGGTGGTAGTGACACCGGCATTGAGAGCCTCATAAAGCCCTGTCAACTGGCCGATGTACACATCGTCGGCACTGAGAAGGCCAGCAGCAGCGTATTCTCCGTAGCGGGTGAAGTACTCAGCGAGGGACGTGTTAGAACCAATGGTCTTGAAGGCAGTCTGCCATCCATGGCGATGAGTGTCGACGAAGCCGGGAGTGATAATCTTGTTGGTCACGTCCACAATCTGCGTCTCGTTACCACTGACGGGCTGATTCGCAGTCTCCTCGGCGGTGTAGATAGCCGTGATACGGTCGTCTGTGATTAGGAGGGAGCCGTTGCGAACGACGTTGAGCGAGTTGGTCTGGTCATCGAAGCCGACGATAGTGCCACCCTGTAGGAGGACCGACGAAGCGCTGGCCAGACCGACAGAGGCCGCTAGAGACGTTACCAAGTTGAGGGTATGCATGTTGAGTGAAGCCTGTTGCCGGACTTTCCCTTCAAAGATGCCTTCTCTCGCTGCAGTCGGACGATGGAATGTGAATGAGCATCAAAGGGGCCGTTGACTTGTTTAAATACTTTCTTGGAGTAGCGCCATCCCCACACCATTGTTTGCTGATGCTAGTATTATCAAGATTCAGAATCTAAATTGGTACTTTGGGCAGCCGTAGAGCTATGTGGATATCCGAGCCTGCCAATCCGGCGCCTTCCGGCATGCCTGAACTAGCGAACGCTCAGCATTGGGTGAGATTCCTTGAGAAATGCCAACCCTTGAGAAATGCCAACCACTTCCTAGCTCCATCATGTGCCCGGCGTTTTTTGCCATCAGGTGGGGATCCAGAGAGCTGCCATCGGATAGCATTGTTGTAGAAAAGCGGAAGATGCGGTCATGGAATCCCCGGGAGGACACCACCATGGGCCCAGAAAGACGTTTAGGTGGGTACCTGACATCGTGACCGCCGATGCTCTAATGCTTCTTGGTGGGTAGCTCGGAGGCAGGCTTTAGCTTGTATCTCCACAAATGGAGATTTCAAACGCGACGAACGGGCACTTTATTCTGGGTTGCGTACACGTTCCTCTGATCATTCCTGGTTATCATTAGCGGCCAAAGCATAACTTAACCTCTAGGCACCCATTCGGATTTAGGATGACGCGCCGTCTTACTGCTCGAGAGAGTAAGCTTGTTGGATTCGACAGTCGGTTTTTTCATAATCCGACCAATCAAACAAAAGACCCTATTCCTGAAGCAGAGATCCGTATTACTTCTCCTCGGATGTAAGGCGGTTTGATTTCTTTCAGCACGCTCCTGGTTCGTCTTGTGATGTTTTCCGGCAGGCTCGGATCATGTTTACTCTTCCTTCTTGGCAGCTTGTAATTGTGGCTCGAAACATTCGAACGCCCCCACACTCGTCAGCGCTGACTGAAAGTGGTTCCTCGGTTCGTGGCTGGCTAAAATGCATCGTCATCATCCGGCGGGAGAAGCGTGGTATTGGCGTGGATGCGGGTGGAATCAGGTCGGTAAAGACCCACTTCGGCAGTTCGCCTGACCCGCCCTAGAGTCCCGGACCGGGATGTTCTGTGGCGCGCGGGAATCCCTGGAATTCCTGTCCGAACTACCGTAATACCGATCCCGTCGTGCATGTTCTAGAAGAGAGAGGACTCCATACGATTCGTAATGTCCATCTCAACGAGTGCTTCCAGATCGATCTGCATCTCGCAAAGGTCGCGATTGTGGCTCCAGATGCACGTGCTTCGTGCCTGCCAAGTAAAATGCATACTATCTCTGAGATGTCAATCAAAAGAAGGTTAAACTATGTGATAGTGCCAAGACGTATTAGAAGTCAATTATCTTATCGTAAAGTTAATCTTTCGCAACATCAAAGATGCACGTTGAACCAGGCCAAATGCGACAACGCATCACCCCAGTGACTCCCAAAAGACTGTTCCGACTTTCTGGCCCCTCACAATTACCCTCAATATTGACGACGGTTACGATGAATGACATCAACGGCAAGTGCAACGTAATAACAGTCATAGTGGATGAGATCTTGCAGGACGTGACCCGAGCAGGGGCCTAGGGGTTTAACGGACTTACGGACTTACGGATATCGACGCGTTCACAGCTATCGCGTGACACGGAGAGAAATATCGCCCTAGATCCTCCATTTTGATAGCATTTTATCAAAAGATGCATGTAGGCCTTGATGCTCGTTTTGTTGTTCCCCTCGTTCTAGTCAGATTCGGTGAGTGCATCAATGTTCAGCTCGGGAAAGGGGAACTAAGCAAATCCGGTTTTGCAGCTCAGTTTTCACTGCATTTGAAAACACCGACTCGTCAATGGAACATTTAACAATAGCCGTAGTGATGCCCGCGCATCTGCGCGTCAAATTTGAGGATGTACAATTTCACGCTTCGTGGCATCGTTGCACGTTGTAGAGACGAAGAGAGAGTACTGCCATTAAGAGTTGACGAAGAAGAATCCGGGTTGCAGGCTGCATAGGGGCTGATGATGCTTCTAAGGAGCTTCCAAGCTGTCCACATCGAGCACTTCTGACCAACTTAGCGGCTGAAACAGTGATATCACACAGTGGAAGGATCATAGGGGCAGTGGAAAAGCAGGCGCGAGGAAAGGAGTTGAATGACAGAGTATGATGGCAGACGTGACAGAGAGTAGACAGAAAATCGGAAAGGAAGATGATATTGGTGTGCCCAGTCAGTGCAATCTGGAGAAGTTTACTTCGACCATGGAATAGAAATAAATCATTCGAGAAAACTATGCTGCCTTCGCGACCAACACTGAAAGTTTTAACGTACGAAAGAGACTGCGGTTCTCTCGAACGTTTGATAAAAGGTATCATTTGACAGACCCATAAAGTTGTGAGGCTGCACATGAGGCGTTCCGCTCGGCTCCATCACGGCGGCGCCACGCGGACAGACCGAGAAATTGCGGAGAATTAACTTAAGCAGTCTTAGGCACCCATTTATTCGACATCAGGGTATATGGTGGCTATTCTAAGCTTCAAACTCCTTTGGGCATCTGGAGAGCACATAAGAATGCATACAAAGTCCGCATCTCCGCCACCTCTCAGTCTCTAAGCTTTCGCCGTGCACTCAATACCTTTACTTCTTTACAACGCGTGACCTCTCTCTCAACAGTAGACGTTTCACGTGTCTGGGTTCGATAGCAGCCATAAACTTCGCGTTTACGTCCCCAACGGTGCAAAACACTCAACCGAACGCGTCGGCAACACCTACATCACAAACATCACGGAGAACGGCTCAACTCTGAGGATGTTTCCTTCGGAGGACGCGCCGCACTCAACTGGGGAGCGTCTTATGATCCTCTCTGGAGCAGCGGCATCTTGGCTATGGCTTGCCGGCATGTACTACAGCCCATGGGCCCAAGTAAACATGTTTGTTATTACCTTGGGGATTGTGTTTCTCAGTATCAGCTACCTTCTGTGTCTCATCGACCTACTCATACCGTTAATCGGAAATGGCTCTCATGTGGCCAACGCAAAAGCAGCCGCCGCAATCCTGGGATTCGGAATTTCCGGTTGTCTCGTTCTAGTCACCTCTGAATGGAGCGAATTGGAGTCACTGCTTCTGGTGCTACCAAGCCCGTATCTGGGTGTGCTGTTTGAAGCCAAGACCTCAGTCCTAGTAGGCATTTACGTCTGTTGACGGTTTTGTATGCAGGCAGGCCATTACCCACTGGAAACAGGCAATCTTAACAGAAGCCAGCAAGATACGAGGTTTTACGTCCTGATCAACGCGCCCAGTGCAGAGGGAAGGCAAACGAACAGAGCAGTGACAAATACAGGGTTAGTAGGGAGAGAAGCTGAGATGGTACGGGAAATCGGCAGGGGTTTCTTTTCAATCTCTATGATGCGCAAGTTGCTTGAAACCACACTCAACCACCTTCGTGAGGAAGGCAGGCCGATGTATGTTGTCTTCGGTTGACCAATCACAATGTCAGCGAATCCTTTCGGATGATTTGAAACGCTATTTGATTTACACTTCGACTCCACCACCAAAATTGTTCTTCACATCAACCAACGTGGCCACTAAAAAGCGAATGCGTCGGAGATAGCAGACGCGCAATGAATTACTCACCTATGTCTGCTTTTAAAAAGACCTAGATGTTTTCAACAATATGCCTCGCAACCACGTCTCGACCCTCTCCCAACTGAAATCTCTGCTTTGCAAGCTCTTTTGATCGTAGTTGGAACTTTCTAGCACTACGACCGGTGATCACCTGTGTCAGCGCATCACTAAGCTCCTCGGCTCGGTATCTCGGCGCTGTAGTCGGACTGCCCCATTTTCCGATACCTAGATACTCAACCCTTTGAGCAAAGTCATAGGTATCCGCCCAGACAGGTAGTACAACCTGAGGAACACCAGTGCTTCATCGTTACGTGTCAGCTTTACTGCTCTCAAAACTTGGATCTTTGCGGTCTCTCACCAAAGTGCTTCCCAAAATGAGTTCGCTCCGCCCTGGTTGACCGAGCAAATGATGTTTCCCGTTCGCAGAACTGCATACGGCTCGGCCTCTACCCATTTTACAACTCTGACAGTGTCATTGTCAAACTCGCTCCCCAGGATTCTCTCAAGACGACAGCCCTTCTCGTGTATGTCGTACTCGATATGCCCGTCTGTGGTCTGCTTCAACTTCCACAGGACCTGAAGCCTTCGGTCTTCACCCTTCTCACGCCAACCAGCGAGGAGCGAACGTAAGGCTTGTGCCATTCCAACAGCCTGGTCTTCCGTGGTCCAAGATAAAGTCCCGAGATTGATGAACACCGTCGGTCCTCGAGCGAGCCAGGTAAGCAGTTCCGGATCGACTTCCTCGACTGCCGGGACTGGTCGCATGATAGGGCCACAGGGGATGATATTGTCCGGCTTGAGTTCAGCCGGGAAGTCGAACTCTGGGCTGCTCGCCATAAGCATCTTCAACTTTGGCTGCGGATTACCGAACTCTTGCTGATCAAAGATCCTAGCTCCGATCGTCTCGGTCACATGATCCCGTGCCCTGCGCGCATCACTGTTGAATATCATGAAGAATATGAGAATAAAGACGTATAGTACGTTTAGTGGGATGAGGTGCCATGGAATTGGGAACGGGAGAGCAGTCCCAACACTATCATCAATCAGACAGCGTTTCTTGCAGATTGGGGCGAGGCTGTCTCATACCATGGATACTTCCAGAAGAAAGCTGCCTTGGGTTGCAACGGCAATGCAAGGTCCTTAAGTGTGTTGGGTGACAAGATCATCCACTTGATGCCCATATGTCGAGCCATAGTCAACCCCGGCGTAAACATGTTGTCGACCAGAGTCAAATCCGGCTCCACCTGTTCAATGATTCGCCGGATCTCATTGCAGTTCTCCACCATTTCCGGTCCGGTGTAAGGCATGGCAGCGCGGGCGATGATCCGCAAGACAGTGGGAATTGTCCGGAAACTCGGCGCAATCTCAAGAAGTCGTCTGCCACCCACCTCAGGGGAGAGCAAGGCCTTGAAGTAATTGGTACCGTGAATTTCGTAGAAGTTGATCGGGCTGGCTTTCGGATGAGCTTTGATACCGGCTTCAGAGGCCGCAATTACAGCAGTCCTGATCGGTGCGAAGGATGCCAGATGGATCTCGACGTCAGGGGCTGTGCCCATCAACGCGTAGCATGTCGCCAGGAAGATGTTGGCTTGGCCATACTCGGAGTTGGTGAGCATGAGCACCTTGCGCTTTTGAGACATTTTTTGTGTGCAGCCTATTTTCAATCGTCATGGCTCATATGAGACGAGGAGAAGCTGAATTTCATTGTTGTGAAGTCTACCGACGGAAATGCAGCAGCGTTGCTGCGAAATCAAACCCATGTAAACTCTCCTAAGTCACCTGATTGGCCGTTTTAAGCTTTGAGACTTTTCGCTTCTGCTCATCAAGCCACTAAATCCCAAGATGTACTAGGGCTTACTGTGATTCTGACGTCCGAAACTGCATATGTAGTGTGAACGATGAAAGGGAAAATCTGATTGTTGATGAGTTTTTGTGAAGCCACATGTGGCTGGGGAGTCTGCAAGGGGGCGCGATAACCTCGCCAAGCTGTGGGTGCATTTCGCGTCCACTTAAAGGAGTATCATGATCGAGATGTAGCCATGAACGTGCCTATTACCAGGCAATTCGTGGGCAAATTCTACACCCAGGTTTTGTAGACGGAAACAATGCTAGACGTGTCGAAGTAAACAAGTTCATCGCATACGTGCCAAGTCCAGATGGTGGTCCCCATGAACAGCGTTTGGCAGGAAGGGGAAACGTAGCGTGCTTCACTCATATTATGTAAGTCAATCGTGTCTCGGAGCTCAATTCGATGGTAGAAGCTTATGTTGTCCCAACATCAAACTCATCCAAGAAGACGTTGAGGATGAGGTGCCTCATAACCCACAGCAAGTGCATCTGAAGATTTTGACGGATCTTCTTTGATCGCTCCAAACCACAATATTATGGAGAAACCAAATTAAACTTGGTCATTTCAAACCTTTCAAATTCTGCAGAGAATATTCGCGCCATCGAGACCGTGTACCATCATCGACGCTGCCGTAGCCGTCTCGGATGACCGCCCCACAAAACCCCGGACCTCGGACTTCTTGGCAATGCCGAGGTGCGAGGTCGAGGCCGGGCAGGAGCACGAAAACGGTAAGTAATTCGGGAGAGCGCCATTGAGTGGGATGCAACAAGACGGAGACAGATGCCATCGTCGTCATCCTTTTCACAAAGCGTTGGGTATTGTCTAAGAGACTTTCGCGGTGCTCAAACCATCATTGCATCAGTGCCTCATTGGGATCTAACTTCCAATATGATATAGGAGGAATGCGACGGATGATAAAGCCGCAAGGACGTTGACAGGTATCGGCCGAGAACGGATTTGCTTCTGTGATCAGGTTGGAAGAGCCAGGGTTGCTGCATCTGTCACTTCCCAACATGGCATGGTCGTCCTCATGCAGGCATGTCAAATTAAGCGCAGAGGTGGCTTGAAACCGTCGAGACACGTGGAATGATGAATCATAGACTTGAGCCGTACGCATATCAAGGGCCGTTGAATAACATCTTCCTGCATGGATCTCGATGGGAAATATGAGCGGCGCCCAATAACACTCGGGATATTATTGTTGACATCCAGATTGGAGATGTGGTCCGTATTAAGTTGCAGCTTCATTGGGCGTCTGAACGGCTAGGGGCTAGGTTTGATGGTGCATGCGAAGTGCCAGGCCCCCGGTACCCACTCCCACGCGCGTCAAGGGACGAACTCCCACGCGGACGAGGTGGCCCCCAAACTGTCAAGTCCGTCCCGAACCCTGTTTCTCGATCTGCGGTTAGGTACCCGCCATGGTAAGATCGTTCATTATTGACATGTCTGATTGTGTTGCAGACCCTGGTTTCTGGCTGGCAACCTGACCACGATATATACCAACGCCTTCGTCCGCAACTTCATCCCCTTCAAGCTTCATCCTTGCTCCCATCATCAACGCACCAGCGCTATTAGGCAGCTCCTAAAACTCCAGTGACAATGAGTTCACAAAGAGGTAAGCAATCTTGCATGCTTCATCTGTATCACATCTAACACATTCTCAGGATCCTTCGGCTATACCGACCCAAACTTTCCCCCGCCAACGGGTGAATGGGACACGCCCGTGATCATCTACGGCTACACCCCATCCATCGCCCTCGCCGGCCTCGCAGCCGCCCTCTTCTTCACCCTCCTCCTCGTCCACACGGCGCAGCTGGTCCGCCACCGCAGCTGGTACTTCGCCACCTTCCCCGTCGGCCTCCTCTTCGAAATCGTCGGCTACGTCGCGCGCTCGCTCTCCGCCAAGAAGAACCCTTACAACCTCATCTACTTCATCCTCAACTACTTCTTCATCGTCACCGCGCCCGTCTTCCTCGCCGCGGGCATCTACACCATCCTTTCGGCGCTCATCCACCGCCTCGGCCGCGCCTTCTCGCCGCTCCCGCCCAAGGTCGTGCTGTGGTTCTTCATCACGTCGGACATGATTGCGACGATTACGCAGATCTCGGGTGCGGCGCTGATTGGGGTGAAGCAGTCGCGGCGCGAGGACCCGACGACGGCGAATAATATTTTGTTGGGTGGATTGGCGTATCAGGTGTTTTCGATTGGGTGTTTTGTGGTCACTACCGGCATCTTCCTGTTCAAAGCGCGGCATGGGATTAAGGAGCATGGGCTGACGGTGTTTGTCGCGGCATTTTCGGCGGCGACGCTGCTCGTGTACCTGCGTACCTGCTTTCGTCTCGCGGAGACTGCGGAGGGCTTGGGAGGGCACCTGTACTCGAACGAGGTCTTTTTCGGCGTGCTTGAGTTTGCGCCAGTGGTGTTGGCTGTGACACTCTTCGCGGTGTGGCACCCTGGCCGATGCGTTGCCAAGAAGGTTTCGGGGGGTCTGGGGGATGTCGAGAAGGCGAGGATACCGAGTCACGAGTCTGCTCAGAAGTAGAAGGAATCGCTGAGGAATACACATTCATGTCTACTTGCAACCTCTAAACTCCAAATTCCCCGGGCCACCTCACATGACCTATGTCTCCCATACGCCATAATCGTAATGCATGTTCATCATCGCGTTGCAACCGCTTTCATCCTCAACCAGCATGCGACCTAGGCATGCCGATTCCTCTAGCATCAATCACTGCCCACAAACGCTTCTCCAGAGCCGTTCCTTCCTCGCTGCACATCTGACCAAACGCCCCAAATCCAGGCACTATCTTGGGCTTGGTATCGATGAAGCGCCAACGTGCTTTGATGGTCCACTCGACCAGCTTGCGCATGTCGTACGGCTGACAGAGCCGCCGCTCCATAGCCCGGCGGACCTTGAGTGCCGAGTCGTACGCCAGCCTGTTGATGGTCGTCTCCACGTCTTTCGCCATAGTTGTGAAGCCCAGCGGGACATCGTCCAGCTCCTTGCACATGGGATAGCGTTCCAGCACCTTCGCCTTCGTCTCGAACGTCAGAAGCAGAAACTCTTCGAGCCACACCTTGGCGGCGTCTTTGCCACCCTCTGCCATGAGGTCCTCGATCCCGAGCGCTACGCGCTGCCTCTTATGGAACTTGATGGAGTCCAGCTCAGTATCGAAGGTGAAACCGGGCAGGCTGTGAAGTACAGCACGAAGTGGGTGCGGATGACGGTCCGCTGCTCTGGTTGGCGAAGATGAGCCGCTGTCGCCGACGAGGAGGCGATCGAGCTCGGATGAGAGCCTGGCATCGGTGGCCCTAGCTTTCCATTTGCCGCTGGATCTCTTCTTCTCGATACCTCCCGTCGATGCTCTCTTCGGCGCGATAGGGCTCTTGCTACGATTCGCCTTCTCGCGCTCGACCCATCTGGAATCGCGGGCGTTCTGGCGCTCTCTCCGGGCCTTGGCCTGCTCAATGAGCTCTCGCGGGGTGAACTCAGGTGATGATGGATGCTCTTTGGATGTGTTTGGTGATGAGGTGCGGGTGATGGATATGACTGATTCAGGGAAGGGCGTGGTGAGACGATGGGTGCTGAGCTGGACGGTAGCGTCGTCGATGCGCATCTCCATGTCGCCCGGGTCCTCCACCAGCGCCATCTTCGGAGCTGGCTACCGGAGGCCGGAGGACGAACGCAGCCGTGACGGGATGAGGTGAGCGGCCCGGCGTGAGGGGAGATAAGGATGGCTAGTCAGACCACGGCTGATCTGCTGCTCCGCAGTTAGCGCTGCCGTTCGTCGGAAGTGAGAGGCGATGGATGGTCCAACCGCGATAAATAATGCCTGCCAAGAAAGAGCCAAGAAGCAACGACGCCGTCAACCGAAGCCGATAGGAATCGTGTGGGGAAGCGAGCGTCAGCGACGGACGACGTTGAGATGGACAGACTCGGAATGTTTCAGTTACATCGGGGAGAAAAAAGTCAGAATTAAGCTTGCGGGTAGGGCTGCCGATTTGTGGGGCCACCAACCGTTTGCCGGCGCCGAAGGTCAAGTGGAAGTGACGCGGAAGCAGGGACCCAGGAAAGAGCCGTCCGCCTCTTCTTTCCTAAAAAGAGAGTTTTTCGATATAGGTGGTGTCCATCATTCATCGCCCTCCGCTGCCAAATAAAGACCAACTATATCGCATATATTCGTTTTCATTATTTGCCAAAGTCTAAATCCATTCATTATGCTTTACCAACCCAAAGAACGCTGAGCCACTGAACATGCTGTGACTGGTCGAAACCAGAGGTTCATCCCAGACTCAAAGAAATCTTTCAAATTCCCATTGTCAAGCCGACTGCCGGTTGAATGAAAATTGCTGCACTTCAGGAACCTCGAGCAAAGTGTAGTTGCTGTCAATGTACCACCAGCCCTTGTACTTCTCGGGCTTGTCGGCTGCGGGCTTGATCTTGCTCTTCTTGGGAATGTCGAACTTCTTTGTCGTCTTGCTCTTTTTGACGTAGCTCTTGGCGACATCGGAGTCTGCCGTCTGGTTGTAGTTGATTTCGTTCGAGTCGACTTTGCCGCTGATCAACTCCTCCCAGGTGCGATGGCTGTCGATGAGAACGTCCTGCATGAAGATGACGTTCTGGTACCAGTCGCCGACGATATCAATCACTGGGTCACCTCGAGCAACCTTGTAGTACTGCAGCCAATGTCAGAGCTCACATTCATAGATGCAGATGGTTCAACGTACAGTCCACCAGTCTCTGAAGGTCTTGATAGTCCCCGGGCGGTACTTTTCAACGTCCTCCCAGGCTTTGAAATGTCAGCTTTGCACGTTTCGGCCCAACTCTAGAATACCTACAGTTGAGAAGTGGAGCAAGGGGATCATTGATGTCGATGCCCATGATCTTCCAATCAGTCTCATTACCCTGAGAATTGTCAGCAATGTGATGAGACAGCGCTCGAGGGCGTGGCGACTTACATCAGCCAAGGCAAGACCGCCAAGAATCTTGACTTGCTTCACTTGGCCAGTGTACCCAGGACTGCAGTCTGTCAGCAAGCTCAACTTCTACGTTTTTTTTTTTTTTTGTTCTCTTACTCTTGGCCAATGTCGAACAGGTCAACAGGATCGTTGTCGCCATTCAAGCCGGTGAACTCATGCTTGAAGTTGGGGCTTTCCCATGTTTGAGGGATAGAACCGTACAAAAAGGGGTACGACTTATGAGGCCACACGTTCTCAACGTATCTAGGGCTTCCATTCCGAGAGTCGTGAAGTATAGGGTCTTGAAGGCGAGAATGATTAGCGTGAGGTCAATGCAACACTTGTTGGGACTTACTCATTGGCTCATCCCTCGCCATCTCAATCTTGGCGTCTTGCCACCGAGGAACCTCAATGACGACGTTGATGATTTGCCTGTCATTCTCATCCGGCCATGTTGGAATGTCGTGCCAAAATGAGATCGGGTGGCCGTCTTTTGTGAGCCATATTCTCCAGTCCTGTATAGCATCAGATTTCGCATTCTGAGTGGGTTTCTTGATTTTTCGAGAATTTCATACCTCAGTGTTGCGTGCTCCGACTTCTCTCAGACTGAGTGACTTGTAGTCAAAGCTCCCCAGGCTCACCGCGTCGCTAACGGCAGCCAGAACTGCCGTGATGAATATGCTCGACTTGACAGCCATTATGATCGCGCCGAACAATTTTAATGAAAATTAAAGAAACATAGAACAAAACGCGGTGTGGCTGTTCAGGAGAACAATCGCAACGCGACGCCCGTTATTTTTGTAACTCGCCTGTGGCGAACACCCCGCCTAGCCAGCGCTGCCAAGTCTCCCGGGGGCAGGCTTAGCCGACGACATTTTTGGAATTGGCAGGTTGTGGCGGGAACAGGCGTGAAAGAAGGCGGCGAAAAGATTGGACGATGGGATTTTCTTGGGAGAACAACGCATAAAGTCCATTTCTTGCTCTTTGGCGGTTGATGAGTTGGTGCGGGGCTCTTGTCGGGGATGACGGGGGATGAGACGCGGGACCAATGGCGATCGCTTGTCGCGGAACGTGCGAATGAAAAAGGAGTGACAGGGATGGATAGGGGCAGTTTCGTCATCGCTGAAGATGCTATTCAAATTGGCTGTCCAACTTTATTTCCCATTTGCCATCGTGATCGAATGCCGTTTTGATACAGGGACGACCCTGCATTGAGAGGGCAACGCAGCAACCCTTTTGGCCTTGCCTTGACCACTGTCGAAATTTTGCAATAGTCAGAGTCTAGGTAATATGCCATATTCACGAAACCGAATCCGCTCGACATCATCCATTTCACTACTTTCGACATTAAGCGTAAGACATGAGGTTATGCCAATCTTCTAGGAAAGGTTATGCCAATTGCATGGGTATTCTCCGAGGAAGTTCGTCGCTAGCCTCACTATGGTGATCTCCTGGTAAGGGACATGTTACTGCTGGTAAAGGCGATACCCTGTCAACGCGCCTTACATTTTTACCAGAAGCGGGGCACCCGATCTCAAGGTCTTTCAGGAACTTTGGGTGCTGGCTGCCGGTAACGCGCAGTATGGGCCTGTCGGTCCGGTCCGAAGACAACCCGGACAAAAGACGAAGCATGCCAAAGACCGGTTTGGGACATCGACGTAGGCTTCACATTTTCAAAACGATTATCAATTGAGTAGGTTACTGATCACTCCACAATCGTATCTTTCCACTCCTTCTTATACATCTCTGCAATGCACTCTCCAATCCCCTTCGAGCTTTTCCTACCCATGCTCGGGCAGTTCTCCGTTGATCCTTTGACTACCAGCATATCCTTTTTGATTAAGTCCAAAAAGTTGCAAATGAATCGGCCCTTCTTTTGCTTGGACTTCAATTCGTCGATGAACTAGAAACATAGTAAGCGATATAATCAATCGAATGCCGTCACTTCAAAAAGGCCCGTACCTCCGTAACTGAAGTCTTGACCATTGCTTCAGGCTTTTCCGCTCCCTCAGCCCTCATCAAGGTGAAGAAGAGATCAGACTTGAAATCTACGCCTTCCCAGTCGGATGATGTCTGGTCAGCTTGCAGTCGTAGACCCCGGAATTTGAGGACAAGGCTCCAACCGCCAAGCCACCATACTATAAACTCCAAGTAAATGCATCCTAGAGACCATATGTCATAAGATGGACTGAGAAGATCAGTATCCAGTGCCGCTTCAGGAGGGGAATATGTGTAGGGCTTGACGCAGAATCCACGCCGGTATTTGTGAACAGCCTCTTTCCGACTAAACTCCGCGAGACCAAAGTCCGTAATCTTCAGAGTTCCTTTTGTTCCGCTACCGTGAGAAACGCAATGAGGAAACCAGAGAATGTTGCCTGGCTGGAGATCTCCGTGACGCCCAAATAGACGAAGCGTCTCTTGAATCATGCGTTGATCGGATCCCTCGTTGCTGTTCATCCGCTGGATTAGAGGCAATGACTGTGGGTGCAGCAAAGAAAACCCAGAAGATGTGTCGCGCCGGTGGATGAATCCCAGTCCGTCCGCAAGGCCTCGGCATTGCCGTAAGACCCAGCGCAGGGTCTCCGAAGAACTTATTCGGCCGAAATTTGAGCCAAGATCTTCCCTCTCTCAAAACCTAAAG
The DNA here is from genome assembly GCA_026319125.1 of Colletotrichum noveboracense. Classification (NCBI taxonomy): domain Eukaryota; kingdom Fungi; phylum Ascomycota; class Sordariomycetes; order Glomerellales; family Glomerellaceae; genus Colletotrichum; species Colletotrichum noveboracense. The sequence continues at coordinate 153,442 of JANUHK010000057.1, read as the reverse complement.
AGATCGGCTTCTGCCCAGGGGAAAATGAGATGGAACAGATTATCTTTCTCGTATGTTCCCAAGAGGGAGATGAGATTTGGATGGAAGTTATCGCTGAGTCTTTTCAATGTTGCGATCTCTCTCTCAAAGTCGACTCTTGACTGCGTGTCCCTCAATGTTTTCACCGCAAAGAAGCAGTTTGAAGTCTAACGAATTAGTACAACAAGCGAGCTTGGTAGCAGCGCATGATGGAGATCATATGTAGACGGATTATTTGAATACTGCATACCTGAGTGTTTGTGGACTCGTGGTGGTTTGGATGTATTGCCACCTTGCGAACGGTCCCGAAGCCCCCTGCTCTATCGGGTTCGTGATCCAGGAATCTGAACGGTAAGATTGTGGCCTTTTCGAACTGATGGTGAGGCACATCCTTCCTCTCGGGGCGATCGAACGATGGAGCAAGCAGTGCCCACTGCCACTGCTCAAACCTGTCAATATTGCTATCCGACCAGCGTCGGAAGCATTCCAGTGAGACGTCAGGGGCACTAGCTCTGCGGAGATCTATTCGTCCCTCTATCGAGTATTTGACGAGTGGGAGATCCGCGTCGCACACTCCGGAGTCCATAAACGGTTTGATTCTACCAGGTCTCTCAATCAAAATGAGAATCGCGAGAATCTTCAAGTAGGACTTTTCGCTTGTTAAGTTCCCTGTGTGAGAGGAGTTCTGGGTTGCGATATCCGACAACTCCGGTTGCGAAGAACCTTCGACACTGCCAGCGATCTTGAGGGCTTTATCTCGAATGTGTTCATCTCGATGCATGCCACTGTTATGGGAGAAGAATCTAAGGCAGTGGAGGCTTGGTTCTCGGCTAAGGAACGAATCGCGCCTCTACAGCTCCTTCTCAATGGCCTCAGTGGATAGAAGCGCAGTAAGCTGAGGCCGAGGGAGAAACCCTGTCTTGTTGTCGTTGAAATGGTTCCTGCTAATTTCTCTGTTGAGTTTGCGATTGAGTGGAGGGCAGCAGAAGTCGCGGCTCGAAAGGTTTGTGCCGGTTTTGCCTCGTTGATTAATCGGTAGAGAGCGATCCCTCTCCTCCCCGAAAGTAGTGCGATCCGTAGGAGTATACAACCTGTGACATGCGTTGGTCACAGAAGAAGCTATCACGTCGCAAACATTCTCAGTGGTGATACTGAGGCGATGTTTGATGAGGGTAATCCTGGTCCTCTCGCGGTGACCACCCTATTAAACATTATCAGTTGGATCCCACCTCTTGTTTGCAGTGAGAACAATGTACCTCGGCCCAATTCTGGGCTTCTTGTGCTTCATCCCGACTTCTTCGAAAGACCGACGGGCGTCTTTGCCGAGGAGTGTGAACAGAAAGATCGGACAAGCCATTCCTCTGGTAGTTTTGTTCATTGGACGAGTTTTCCCGATTTGCCTCAGTCGGGCGTCCAGTCCGGGTTTCCGTAATCGTAAGCAAATTGGTCTTTGTCCCAATTCTATGTAGATAGGTCAATCCTGAATGTACAAGTGATTCTGGTAAAGAATGACCTCCAGACCCAAGCACTGGTGGAGACACGTCATGAAGACCTTTTTCGTGCTGGGCCGCAAAGGACCCATTGCGCTGCCTCATGGCTTTTGGTGGGGGTGAGGAAGACTACAAAATTCCAGTTGGGGCTGGCTTCAAGTGTAAAAAGGGGTGAGCGCATCGATTCGTTTTTAAATCAATAAGAATGCTTCAGTAGTACTGCGCATAAGCGCACCAGACCTGAATTTGGGCCATGGCAATAGCCTTTGAGCATCCCAGATCTCAGCCTGCGTGGGTTGGGGGCGGTGCAACACATATCATGAGGCCATGTCTACTGAGCAGGGGTACGAAGGGAGCCTCGAGGAGGCAGCCTGAAGCCTCAGAGGATTATTGGGAATCGCGCTCTAAACCACCCCCACACCCCACAATGCAAGGAATGTCTGGCTCATCCTTTTGGTTTAAAGTGCAAAGGACGATAGCCAATGAGTATCATCCGAGCCAATTGGTGTGTATCATTAATGGTGGGGATGAGCAGGCTGAGCTGCGGTCAGCACATGTCTCGCCGAGCCGGTGGGAAGACCACGAGAGCCTGATCCGTCAGATGTGAAAGCCTAGCAAGCTGTGAGCCTTGATAAGACTACCTTACCAACTAGCCTCAGGATACGATGTGGTGATATAAACATCTGGGAACCTACGGGTAGAATCATCAAATACACTCACTCAATCACACTGCACATAGTCTACCTCAGATTCGCTTCGTTGGTCTTATTGTCTTCCTGGTTCTATCTCTCCCTAGTTCAATAATAATGGCATGGACGATTCCTTTCAGAAACACCTCCAAAAAGTCTCCGGGGCCGCAGAGTATTGCAGTAGGTCACGTCAATCCGGCAAAGCTCGCAGAAAAGTTGCGAACAACTTTCATAGCGAACAGTTTCGACGTCGAGGTTTGGCGATCTTTGATCCGTATCAGCTCTGTGCGTATCAGCTAACGGATGTTTAGTTGGTACATAATACATACAGCATTCGGGCTTCGCGACATCTCACAACGGTAAGACGAGTCTGAACAGTCAGTCACGAGTGTTATACGCGCAGATGCTGATCAACAATATCAGGCCGAAATAGAAGCTTGCAAGTGACACGCAAAGTCCGAACTTCCTTGGCGAAGGAGGCAACACGATTTGATCAATACTAGGACAATGACGGATTGGTGAATTATTCTAGGATGGACCAGGATGCAATGTCGGTCACGTATGCCGCTGCTCCTTTTGGAAGGTTGGTCCGTTGGAGATGTCGCCTGCCAGCCGCCTTTGCTTGGCATGCATGTTTATCGCCAATAGGCACACCAAAAACGAAGGGAACTCCGGATACCCAGGTGGAGACGATAGATGTGATCCATGGCACTTGAGGGCAGCTCATAGGTGGGCGTCAATAGACTCAACGCAGCCTGATTCTTACGGCCTTGCATGAAATTAAAGCCATTCACTGAGAAGCAGCAGCATGATGATACAACAGAGCGGGGTTGTGTGATTCGGATGCCATCTTGCAATTGGGTAGAGGTGCGGCTGAAAGTCGCTGAAAATCTTTCAACCGGCGCGAGCGGCTACTGCCTCCTGGCGGACTGGTCGCAAATACCCAGCGGAGTTCACATACATGGGGCAAGCCACGCTGTTCATGACATCTGGTCATCAATTACAATTCTACACTTGTCAACTGTCTTTCGTCGTCCAGCGTGGGGTCTTGCGGCATTGAGACGCCCACGTGCAACATGACGCCACATGCAATGGGCTCGTCATCGCCCGACCGTAAGGGGCGCACTGCTGAGAGCCCAGCGGCCAAGAAGAATCCAACTAAGCTCAAGGCTGAGGTCAAGAAATCTCTCATTGCGAGCCAGTTCACGAGCGGCTTTGAATTTTTGCCCGAAGGCGCCATCGACAAACTCTTCACAAATGGGTCAGTAGCGAAAATGCTAAAGGATCCAAAACTTACAGCCTATACTCTGACAAATGCCAAAAAGGTGTTTGCTATTCTCCTCCTGCTTGATTTACCACCTAAATACGTACGAGAGGGAATGAAGCAGGTTTCGCAAAGAGGCATTTCTGATCATCATCTACCTTTGACAGAATCCGACTGGAATGAGAGAGGTCTGCCGATGGAAGACCGAGATGACAGCGACGACAGCGACGAGGAAGACATCATAGCTGTGTGGACAGATACTAGGATTGAAACATTCTGCAAGAAGCTACAGTGGATAGTTTTGGCTCCGGTCTTCTCCATCAATGAGCCTGGGTACGATCTTGGGCCATCATGCGTCTTACCTTTTCCCGAGAAGATAGTCAAGTGGGGCGGCACCTTTGGAGATGTCTCGAGATGCGAGATCCATCCATCTCATCTTCTTGATCCAAGCAATCAGGTACGTTCGGATTGAAACCATAAGGATTTGAGGTAATATGGAGTCATTAGTTCACAAGCTGATTAGCAAATACGTAAAGCAATTCCAGTGCCCTCAGTATGTTGCCGTCAAGGAGCTCCGAGACGCAGGTGACCGTCAGAAGTTATTCCGCAGCTGGGAGAAGGAGGCAGACATTCTCCGAAAGATGAACAAACTGGAACAGCTACATATTGTTCGGTTTTTTACAGCATTCAAACGCGGCATTCCCGGAAACGAGAGCCACTACTTGATGTTCGAATGTGTCCTCTCAAAGAGATCGCAAGATACCGCTCAATACGAAGTGATCTGGTGAACGAGGTCTGTGAAGAAGTGGCCAGGCCAGAGGGCGACCTCTAGTACAAGATCAAGCTCACGGATAGGAGACCGGAAATCGTGGGTTCACCGCCCACTAATTTCAACCTGCCCAATTGGTTGATCTAGGTTACTCCTCCTTCTATTCCAATACTTCTAAACCAGGTCACTCCTTCCCTTTCTCTCGAATCAGAGTTATTCCTTCCCGATAATCTAAACGTTAATAACACCAGTCATATTGAAACGTCAACAAAGTACCAACCATCACCAAACTCACCTTACTTCCATACTTTATTCTAACGACGACGACGAGGAAGAGTTTTCTCCACTCCACCTGCGACGTCAGCGTACCATTACTCGGCAGAGCACACGCTAAAACTTCTATGCTATCTCTGATGACGGGGATTAAGTCCAGACCCGTTCGAGAAGGCGCGACTCACTAAAGCCGCGCCGGCAACTTCGAGAGCGCACGCAGGAACAGCTCACCATGACCAGTGCGGCTTTGGGTTAGGGTAAGGGTCATGTGCCATTGAAATGAACTCTTAGTAAATTGGCCACCACAGCAAGTATGTTGACCCCAAAACAGAAGCCTTAGATTAACTTCATCGGCTGTCATTATGTTTCTATTCAGCTAATAAGGTACTCGTAGGCTGTAAGTGATATCAGTGAACACAAGAAACCGAAACACGCTCTCAGACTCTATTTTACAAAATCTAGCAAGTATGTACTACCAATTTTGTTCAAGGAGGTACCCTCTCTGACCAGGTTGCATCACAGCTTGGCACCGATTGGAACCTCGAAGTTGATAACGATTTCGCTGAACGCGTCTTGGGTTCTGTGGAATCCAAGGACCTGGAGTTGCCTGAGATTCTTCCGGCGTCAAGTCTTTGCGACACCTGCCAGGTAACGTCCAAGAACCTCTGGAATCTCGCATTCAGCGTTCAGTACGATGCCAAGCGATTAGAGGAGTCAGCTAGAATGTCTTGCGACCTCTGCCGACTTTCTTGGAAAACGTACCAGCGCCATACGACCATTCAAGTTCCCACCATCACATTTGAGAGAGATGGGACATTTCTCAAGATGAACGGCGACGGCCCATCTGTTTTGTCTATTTGTCGAAGCCCCGGTAAGATGGCCAAGAGGATAACAAAGTTTGGTTTCGAAACAAAGAGCTGTGGGGACTAATTCAAGCTTCTCCAAACAGACTTGTCGACGAGAATAAGCCCTTACATCCAAATTGGATACCCTGGTCTCTTTAAGGCCAGTAGCGAGGCACATCTTGAGATCATCAGGCAGTGGCTCAACCTTTGCGATTCAGACCATTCCGTCTGTCGCCGCACTGCCCCCACGACTGGATCGAAGGTTACTCATTCCGGAACTTCTTCCCAATCTAGCCTCCTACCAACGCGGGTCATCTCCGTCGGTGTATTGGGAGATCAGAAAGTGCATCTCTTGGAGACAGGGCCAAAAGATCATGGGGAATGGATCGCTCTTTCCCACCAATGGGGGAATGGCAATCAATTCTGTACCACTACCCGGAATCGGGAGGCCCACATCAACGGAATAGATTTCGACTCCCTTCCGGATACTTTCAAGCATGCCGTTGTAGTGACTCGCGCTCTCGGGCGTCCCTACCTTTGGATTGATTCACTCTGCATTATACAGGGCAAAGACGGCGACTTCAACCAAGAGGCCAAGAACATGGAACGAGTGTATAGCGGTGCATACTGCGTTCTCGCTTCTAGCCGATCCCCAGGCCACTATGCTGGCTTCTTGAAAAACAGCAGGAATCCAAGAGATACTGTGGTATTGAGACAGGATAAAACATCTAAGCCTTTTTATATTTCAGAGATCATCGACAATTTCGGGCTCCACGTACTCAACGGATCCCTGAACAAAAGGGGCTGGGTGTTGCAAAAACATGCCCTCGCTCGTCGGACGGTTTATTTCACCGATCATCAAACGTATTTTGAGTGTGGCGACGGCGTTCGATGTGAAACCATGACGAAGATGACAAAGCAAGTACCCTGACCATACCTCATTGGCGTTTCGGAGAAATCGTCGATATATTGACTGATATTGTTACACTAGTAATCTTGCTACGCTTCTTGGAGATCCCGCGTTTCCGACGGTCATCATGAGAGCTGGCCAAGGCGAAAGGATTCTCCGATATCAAGATCTCTACAGCAGATACTCTCGACTTGGTCTCTCGAAAGATCATGATCGCACTATGGCCATCGATGGCTTACAGGACCGGATTCTCAAGGCTCTTGGCGTTCAAGGAGGCTACGGCATTTTTGACGAAGGAAACGAAGATGGCAAGAATCGTGGACTGCTCCGAAGAAATTTGTTATGGCGCCGAGGGAGCGATGTTCCTAGCCTGGAGCGCATCGCCTTTCCGAAAGATCATCCGATTGCCAGAGTGCCCTCGTGGTCATGGATGGCATGCAACGGCGGAATAGATTACATCAGTCCCTCTTTCGGTGGCGTTGACTGGGAAAGGATGAGTTCGCCCTGGTCCCAAGAAACTGGCGGTTTGAATCCCAAACTGCAGACAGACAAAATAGGAGGCAATGTGGCTTTGATCGCGGAAGCTAGGGACTACAATATTCTCAATCTTCGCAAGGTACAAGGAGAGATCGTTTTAGATCGCCCTGGCGGCTCCCAGCAACCCGCCACAAAATGTGTCGTGTTGGGCAAACAGCAACCCAGCACTACTTTGGGAGAGAATATGAGAGAACACTACCTCTTGATCGTGGCTTCAACGAATAGAAGGGACCGAGATGGGCGCTTGATCTACGAACGTGTCGGCGCGGGATACCTGCCTGGCAAGTTCATCGCATGCACTGGCGAGACGATCAGAATCCACTGAGTAAGCTCTAGCCGCTATTTTGGGAGTGTTCGAAGATGGAGACTACAAATGCGACTGGCCCATTCAACATGGGGTCCAACATACACACTAGGAGTGGCAATCTGTACTTGCAAAGGCAATTTGGCCTCAAACGTTCGCTCATTGCTCAGATACTACTTCAAAAATGAAGGCCAAGATAGCCAGATGCGACTCGAGTCTAGTGTGTGATTCTCCAATAGTGTCCTGCGTTGAATCTGTTACTCGTGATTCTTGCTGTAGGGTGCACAACTAGAAATCAGTGTCTATTCTGAGCGCAGGTGCAACAACTGTGTTGCGCTTCAACCGGCTTGGCTGAGGGTTGATGAAGGTCTCACGAATGACGTCAAGGCGCCCAGAGCTAATGACGTCGAGGATCCGAGCTAAGCGTGATCAACAAAACAGCTAACATTCCTCACCGATGAATCTAAATATTTCTGGCCTTATCTGAATTTCCTCACTGAATTCGCCGTTTCGTTGGAGCTGCCGATTTACTACACAGTCCGTAGTCCTCATCATGCAGACTTCAACATCAGACGACCGATTCCCCAATCATAGTGAGGCTCCCAATCACGCTGGTGCAGCGGGCCTCACCGTGACTGAGCGAAATGATCGATACTTTCTCACTCGAGTCGTACAGGCAGTTTTGAAGCCTCTCAAGCCCCGATTGATGAAACCTAAGAAGGGATCAGATGAGAAGACGCGATTGACTGCCACAAAGAGGGCGCGGAGATACTGCGACGTCACGGAGAATGAAGTAGAAGGAGTATGGACTTACCACATAACACCAAAGAACTCAGCAGAAAGGAAAGAAGGGACCCGGACAGGCTATGAGCGACGAATTCTTTACTTCGGGGGTGGAGGGTGGCAGATGCCACCAAGCGAACATCACTGGGCCTTCTGCGCCGAGTTAGTCCGCCGCTTACCCGACACGAGGGTCACGATAATCTCATATCCCTTGGCGCCGAAGCATCCGGTCTCAGTAGCCTTCCCTCAGATTGAGAGGGTCTACAAGAAGCTGTTGATGGAGTCGACGAGGCTTGGGGAGAGGGTCATCGTGGCTGGCGACAGTTCTGGCGGCAACATCGCCCTCTGTGTGGTAACTTGGACCTTGAGGTTCCAGGAGGGAGAGACCGCGAAGCCACCGGGTGCCATCCTCGCGATGAGTCCAACTACAGATCTACGACACGAGATGGAAGAGATCAAGAAGGCGGATAAGGTTGATCCCATACACACGCACGGGTGTATCCACGATACGGCGAAGACGTGGTGCCCTGGACCAGTGAGCGATGGTAGCAGTTCGCACGAGAAGCCATCGTCAGGTCGATTGGACTGGAGCTTTGAGGATCCTCGAGTGTCTCCTATTCAGGCTGACCTCACGTACCTCGTTCGCCACGGGGTCAAGGTTCACGGCTTGACTGGTTCTTACGATGTGTTGGAGCCTGAAGCTGTAGCATTCAGAAACAAGTGTAAAGAGAATGGGGTGACGGGAGAGTGGCTAACATGGCATGGGCAGATGCATTGTTTCCCATTGACATTTAGGTACGGATTGAAAGCGAGTAAAGAAGCGTTGGAATGGATTGTAGGTGTCTTAGAGAAGTGTTGAAGATGACCATATTCACGCAGCAGATAATTCGGATGTTTACCTAACGAACATCGAATTGCCGTGGCGGCGTCTGCTCGGGCCATGCTCAGACCCGTACCAAGGAGGGCGGGTTGCCTCCAAATTTCAATACAAAATACAAGCCATGCCTCATTCTTGATGACCCCAACTTCCCCATCTTCCGCGGTATTCCTTCCAATCCTCAGAATCTCTGCCACTCGAGGTATCCGATCAAGCTCGAAAGACCTCCACCGACCTTGCGGTCAAACTTCTCCCGGACACCAGGCTCGCCAGGTCGAAGGAATAGAGTGAACAGCACCGCTCCACCACATTGTGCTCCTTCTTCATTCTAGTTCCGGCTTCATGAGCCTTCTGGAAGGTTCCAACCCTCTTCAAATATCTCTTCAAAGTTAGGGTCGGGTACTCAACTACTCCCAGGCGTAGTACACCGAGAATGACATACCTCTTGATAGCCGATCATGGTTGACGACGCAGTCCAGAGAGCACATGATATTGACCGCCATGAGGTCGTCCATACTCGTGGAAACCGGGAGACCCAGGTACTGGCGGACGAGTTGCGCCGCCGCTCCGTAGGAGCCTTCCGTTGCGAGGCGATCCTCGTTCGCGATATTGTCCCGAACTGCCTCCCAAGCATGGTGATAAGGGTGGCATGCCCGTTGTCGGAAGGGGTCCGGAGCAGGGGCACCATTTTCTCCAAAAAGCAAGGCACTTCAAGCTGGCCGTAGCCCTCATCAGCAACGATGGCAACCTGCGTCAGTTATTGAAGCCCGATTAAAGTAGTTGAAAATCTGCTAACAGTTAACATGGTTTTGAGAAGGACTGCCCCTCCATCCCAACTCGCAACTCACTGAACCCAGTGCCTTCGTCTCCAACCAAGCCCATTCAATTCCAAGTACTTGGCCGACTTTCACTCAGTCACCTTCAACCAGTTGAGCTGGGCCAAATGGTCTAGCTAGTAAAAGCGGCGGCTAAACAAACCCTCCTCAGTAGATGCTCTGTTGACCCTTGGGAGGGCGCTCGTTTGAAACGCAAGAGGGCCATGAAGAAGGTGATTCCCTTTTGGTTTTTCTCACTTTGACTTTCGTCCGTCTTATGACCCCTCTGATGTTATTAACATGACTCTGCAAACCTCTGTCTGAGTGAAAACCTTTCCACGATTCCTCAATTTGGGGGGTATACCGTTCGCCCAACCCCGGAGATTAATAGCATCATCAATTGAGAGTTCAAGCCTGATTGTTCTCGGAGGGATATTTCTCAAGTCAGGAGAAGTGTGTATAAGGCCGATCTTATAAACTCGTGCAATATCCTTACGTTGTCGTCTCTGCTCTCATTCACTGTTCATTTTTCAATTGGCAAATACGCTATTTCAGATGCTGGTCAAGGTGCAGGTAGAGATCTGGTTGACAATGAGGACATTGATGCAAAGCAGAAGTGGTTAGGAGAAGTGGGGAGCAGAGATGGCGATGAGCAGAGGTGGTTGTGTCTAGAGATAGCGATCAGGGATGGAAAGGAATGTGGACGGGAACAGGGAATAATGAGAGTCAAAGATACAGACAGGAGCCAGAGACAGGAGCTAGAGATAGAGATAGGAATATCAACAGTGCTTGCAGGCAGACGCAAGGAGCAGATCCGCATAGCGAATAGGAGCGACGCAGACAGGGACGGAGACAGGGAGCAGAGACAGTAGACAGAGGCAAAGACTAGCGACGGGGAAGCAGGACGAGGAAGCAGGATGGGGAAGTATGACTACGAGGCAGGATGGTGGGGCAGGACGACGAGGCAGGACGACGACAGTCACAGCAGTCAGGGATTACAGTCAGTCAGGAAATTATCACATCTCACATCGCACATCACATCTATACCACAACGCATCACACATCACCATTCACGGAAGGCACAGGAACAGTTTTGGGGTGGGAAGTATCCCCGCTGGTGATATATTATAAAAAAAGAAAAAAACAAAAGGAAAAAACCCCGCGAGGGGAAAAACCAGGTCCGCTTGTCGCTCATGTCGCTGAAGGAAAAAAAAACACTCGCTGAAAGAAAGTGAGTGTGAAAAAAAAGAGTGTGAAGAAAAGAGTGAAAAAAGCAACGCTAGGTAATGATATTCGCTGTAAAAAAGCAACGCTGGTCGTCATCGTCGTCCTTGTCATCGCTGTCCTCGTTGTCGTCCGTCGTCCTTGTCGCACCCTCTCGAGTGCTTATTCGATCCCTTGCTGAAGAAAACAAGGAAGGCAGGCAGGAAGGCGCCTTCCCTTATCTGGAGTAAGGCTTGGGCCTTCTCATGGGAAGGAGCATCGTGGGGGGCGCCTTCCTCTTCCTGATCACCGTGCCTGCAGTGGAAGGAGCAGGGGGGCGATGCTCCTGAGAAGGAGCAGGAGGAGGAAAGAGAGAGGGAGGAGGTGAGAGGGAGGGAGAGGGGAGGAAGGGACGACCGGGAGGAGGAGGTGGTGGCGCTGCCATCTGCGCGATGGGCATGAAGCCCGCGCGGTCGCCATGGTTGGCGAGGATCTTTGGGTCCTTGCGGGCCCTGCCCGACTTATTGCGAGGCGGGTTTCTCGACTTCTTGCGTCCCGCCTGGCCAACCCGCGCCTTCTTGTTGACGCGGGCCGGGGCGGGCTTGAGGAGGGAAGGAGGAGGAGTGCGCTTGCCCAGAGCACCATTCGTGCCTGCAGTCTTGAGGCGGGTCCCGACCCGAATGGTGCTCTTTACGTTGGGATTGCCCAACTTGAAGAAAGGACGGGGGGCGGAAGTGGCGCAGGAAGGAGCAATGGGAGACATCGTGACTTCTGTCTGTGGTGATGTACTGGGAGCGGTGGTAGCGTGTATAAAAGCAAGAAAGCGAAAAACGGCGAAAAAGCCAAACAGCGAAGCGAAAATCTTGATTGAAAGCGGACGAAGAAAAAAAGAAGAAGAAGAAGAGACAGGACGGGCTTCGTGACGGGCGATCTGGGGTTTTGTACGTCTTGTGAATGACTTGCACATGGACATGGACGTCTGCGTTGCGCCCATGGGTAGGCAACCCGTTGGCTGGTGGCGCACATTCCGAATAGATTCAAAAGTAAGTTGCTGGTTTAGTCCTGTGGCGGGGAAATTACGGGGGGGAGGCCATACATGTTTCCCCTATTAGGAGGTCATGGACGGCCAAAAACGATATCGGAGACACCACCAGAAACAGCGACAGCGACAGCGACAGCAACAGCGACGACATTGGGAGACAACGATGGCACATGGAGCTAGGAGACAGGGAGAGAGAGGAACGAGGATGAGAGACGTGGCGAGAGACGATGGCGCGAGACGATGGCGAGAGACATTGGTCAGAGACGAGAACAAGAGACGAGGACAAGAGACGAGGACTACCAACGACGCCTAGCGACAGCGACGACAGCGACGACACGCAGAGCCAGGAGACAGAGACGGAGACGGAGACAAACAGGTGCGATGGACGGGGTCGACCGGCAAGGGTAACAGACGGCCAGAAATGAAGGGGAAAACGGGCGAACTCAGAGAATACGGGTTGCGGACCTGGACGACCAGCCACCAAGGTCACGAACCGCCAGTAACTTATCAATCGCGACAATAACAGCACAGCGAGACTAAAATCCATGTATGCAATGGCTTAAAGCCTTTCTTGATTCATGCACATAGTACACATGCCCTCGTATCGTCTCGTCCGAGTTCGCCAACCCGCCTACAAGGTATCGTCCTATTGCCCTTCCGTCCAACGCCATAGTGATACTACTTGACAAATCCTATTGTCTCCCTTTGATTTCCATATACACAGTACTTGTACAATTGCTCCATTTCAGGGCTCATGCATCGAGCTCGCCTTCCTCAATCATCCGGCCGAGGATGAGGCTCTGGATGACCAGCTCGTCGCTCAAAGTTCTGATTCGCTTCGGGGCTCGGTCTGCCTCGTCCTTGACGGGCGCAACTGGCCGCTTTCTCTTCTTAGAGGGCTTCGTGTTGGGGGCGGCGGAGCTGAATAGCCCCTCCTCGGTTCCGGTGTGCTCGTCGACGTATACCCAGTCGAAAGGGTCGTCTAGCTCTTCTCGTTGCTTGAGCGTCTCCTTTGCTTCCTCGAGATTGTAGGCTCGCGACAGCGTAGCACCCAAGACATGTGCTAGGAAAACGTACGGCATCTTCTTATCCTCCGCTCTGGACTTCTTCATCACCAGGAGGATCTTGCTTCCCTCCAACATCTTTGGCCTGCGTTCGACGACATCGCCAAGTCGTGCCTCGGTGGCCGAGTAGGGTGCCAGGGAGCGAGAGCGGATGGCGTCTCGAAGGAAGGTTGACTGTCCTGCACAAAGCAGGTATGGAAGCCAATCTACCACTGTTCCCTTCGCCACGCAGGTGGCTACCCATCGATCCGAAATGCAAGGTAGTCCTAGAGCAAGAGCTTGCATGTACTTAACCTTTCGAGAGTGACCATCTGCAATCAGGGCTGTGAAGCCGAGCGACTGGGCCCAGGGTGTCAAGGTCAGAGGGGTTACCTCTGTTCCATCCGACGCCGGGCTGGTTGACCTACTCTTCAGTGCGTTTGCTTCGAACAATTCGTCGAAGCCGTTGGTAAGCAGATGTCCACCAGCTTGTGAAATCATCTTTTCAACATCTCGGCTCTGTCCCAAACGGTGCTCGTATTGGTCCGGCTTCTCGCCGTCTTTCTTCGACTGAAATGATATGGCAAAGGCCATGCCTGCGAAGATCTTGGCACCACCGCCATCTTTGGAAGTATACGACAACATTGAGAGACGACTGCCGCGTGCACTTTGCTTCGGGGGTTGGATGATACTATTCTCGAAGCCCGTAACAGAAGGTGACCGGGTCAGCTCGTCGGTCGAGGCACTATCAAGACGCGTGCTCCTGCGGCTCTGTCTTCGAGTGCTGGGCTTGGCCACGCGTGACCCTGTGGTGACTCTCGACAAGGACTTTGCGGACTGGCGTCCACGTGTCGGCTTTTCGGGGGAAAGCGGCGGAAGCTCGACGGATTCTTGGGTAGCCGGAGAGGTCTTGTCCGATGGTGCTGGCGTAGCTGTGAGATCACTCAACGTCGAGGTCGACCCGGGAGGCTCAGCAGCAGTCGGTGATTGATGGGTATCTGGCGTTGCGGGAGTATTCTCTGTCGGTTTGTTCTGGCTAATGATGGCTGAAGACGTCTTGTTTTTGGACCGAGTCTTGGGAATGGGAGGGGAAGATGGGAGGGCAGGTTGGTCCTCAACAGCGAGGGCATCTGCTGGGGCAGGTGCCTCTTCCTTGGTGACTGCGTTTTGCGCCATAATCGGCTGCTCCTCGGCAGGAACTATGGCATGCTGACCAGTGCCTTCTCCCGAGTTGCGACCCTCTCGACCCTCCGTGTTAGCAGACTCCAAAGATACAGCTGCACGTACTGTGGTCTTCAATGATTGAGCCTTTGGTGTTGGTCTGGGTTTGCGGCCAGACCTGCGCGAAGGTTGCACAGGCGCAGGCTCTGGTAGCTCGGTGTCGGGCTCTTTGGATGGCTCAACTTCTGCCACAACTTCTTCCGTACTTCTCTCAACCTCGTCCTCCTCCTGGCGCGCTCTGTCTTGACTGGCGGTTTCCGCAGGGACTTCCGGTTCCTCGACAGGCTCAGCGTGGCGTTTCGCCAAGGGCTGGTCAGATGATGCTATAACCACAGGCTCAGGATGTGACTGCGTGTTGGTAGGGCTCGTCTCGGGAATAACGTCCTTGGGGCGCGAGCTGTTGCCCGAACTCTCCGTTTCCGGGACTGCGCCAGCAGTATTCGACTTCTGGGTAGCGCCTGTACTGTCTGGGACTTTTTCGTTACTCGACACGATTGCCGGTTTGCCGTTTCCAAGATCAGGCGATGCCCGCGAACGCGGCCGCTGGGCTTCTTGTCCCTGAGAATCAGCAACTGTAAACTCGTCCACTTCATCGTCTGATGTAGTCGCAACACGTCGTCCACGATATTGTCCTGCCCGAGTAGCTCTTGTTCTCTTAGTCGTTGAAGGCACCTCGACGGAACGACGCTCACTGCGACGTCCGACACTGATATTGGCAAGCTGTTTCGACGCTGCCTCTTGCTTCTGTGCAACGAGCCTTGTGCGCCTCAAGGCATCGTCAAAATCATCCCCAAAATCATCCGTATCGTCCCCGGACATCACGTCCTCAGCTTCGTTGCTGAGCCTTCTTCTTTGCGGCTCCTTCGCACTCTCGTATTCTGCTGGGGGCTCCGGTCGCACTCGTGTGTTGGCCGGTGCGTACTGTGGTGATTCTGGCACCGTGCCATCATCGGGTTGACCAACACTCGGGCTGCGTTCCTGGCGGTCCAGCGACTCAGTCCTAGTAATCTGCGGGCTCGAAGGAGGCATAGAAGACGCTATGTTATACCGATTCTTAAGCGGCGACGTCTCAGCGACGTTTGGCGAGATGGAGTTGTGGGCGTACACGTGGGGAGACGGTCTCGAAGAAGTAGGGCTGAATCGCTTGACGGCTGACGAAAACTGAGTTTGGCCAAATAATTGCGATCCTACCAAGGCAGGGTCACCGAGCTTCTTAATGCCCGCGAAGGGGTTATTGGCGGGTGTCTGTGGCGGCTGCGCCGTGTTGGGCAGAGGAGAGTCGATATCGGTGCGTTGGACGGAGGAGTGTTGTTGGGAGCTGGACCTGCGCCAGGCCCCTCGGCCCGTAGCCAAATTGACATCGTCAGGTATCGATGAAGGTTCTTCCTCCGGCTGCGTCTCTTCCTGGATCAGGTGACTGAGGTTGCCAAAGTTCACTGGGCCCGAATCTTCGTCATGGGGAGGGCAACTCTGGGTCACGGCGTCTTGTGAGATGGGGCTCGTCTCGACGAAGGAAGGGCCATCGTAGTAGTTCTGGTAATCTCGTTCGTCGTTGTCTTGAGTCGGCGACTGCTGTGACACGTCCATCTTGGCTTTTTTGCGAGACACGGAGCGCGATGATCGAGGCGAGACATTGACTTTCTTCGGCTGCCGAGATGTTTCGTCGAAGGCGCATGGTGCGGGGGTGGGTTCGGTTTGAGGATCTATCGCATCGTCGTCGCGGATCGGGGCCAACGGCGGCTTGATAAAATTCGTCGCGTCGGGCGGCCCTGGCGGAGCTGAGGCAAAGGATGTTGTTTGGGGATCTGGGCCGCGATCTTGGCCTCCGGCATCCGTAGCGGCGGCAGCGGGAAGTGACGCGACCGATAGGCCCTCGCGAATAAAGTCCTGCTGGGGTAGCTGTCTTGGTCAGTGCCATCCCGGCAAGGAATCCCTGCTTCCCAGGTGGGGGAACAATCACCCACCGCGTTTCCGGTTCCAGTCGCTGGAGGCGCGCTGCTCAGTACCGATTGGGAAACAGGCTGACAGGTCGCTCTGCTCGGAGGATCAGGATGGAAAGTAGAAGGCGAGTCGCGACGCCTTCTGCTCTCTCGACTGTTTTGTCGCGATAATGTTGATGGCCTCGGCGGCGAACTGCTTGTCTGTATTGGCGCCCGAATCAGTTAGCGCATGGTCGCAGCAATGCCTGCATCGTCGCAGTGCTAGTAAATGTTGCAATCAATCCAGTGGCAGCAATGCCCCAAAACACGTCCAGGGCAGGCAGAAAAAGCGCCTCCACTTGGAGGAACGCCACAGGAAAAAGCAAAAATGGCCCTACGTACCACGCCGATCCCATACACGACCCTGTATTGGTCCAGGACATACTGGCTGTCTTGCGATTCGTTCTTGCCCTCGAGGGCCTTCTTCTCGGCAGCTGCGAGGGTTTTAGAGCGCGTCATTGTCGTTTCGCATCGTCGGTCAAGGCTGGGAGAGTGAATCTGACGAGAAAGAGGCGCGAGAAAGACTGGCGGGGGCGGGTGGAAAAGTGACAGGGGAGAGAACCCGACTGAGATGGCTGGACGCGAAACAGACACCAGGTCATGTGCTCCGAAAGGTGGCAGGTCTTAGGTAAGCTGCACCAATCTGTGCACAGAGCTTCTTTATGCACAGCTCAGGTAGCTGCCTATTTTGTGCAACGCAAGCCACTGAAGTGAATGATTGCTTTCCTTTGCTTTGCTGTACCGAGACTTTCTCTTTTGACATTGTGTAGGGTGGACTTGCTCTTTTCTTCTTATTGTTCTCTCTAATGGGAGATACCTTGAAAGGAGCCTTTTTGGTGACTTATCAAGGTGCTTGTCCTTGGCCATGTGAGTACAGCAGCTTTGTAGCCAGATTCCACTGTCATTTTCACCCACCTGTATTCAGGACCAAATAGGTCCGAAGAACTCAAACATTCACTCAGAGGTTATTAAAGGTGGCACATGTCATGAGTCCATGGAACACTCTATGAATCACAGCTTCCATTCTTTCATGACCAGCGTTTGGCCCAACATCATAAACAAGCCATAAATTCGGAAGTATCAGATGCTGAAAGCAGAATTATCTCCAGCCATTTCGCTTTTTCAAGGATATCAGTCGCAGCCATGGGGAGACCACTTTGTTGCGAGACATTTTGTCTGGAGTTCTCAGAAAAGGGGAAGACTAACCCTGAGGACTACGCTGACAAGGTTACAGAAATCCTAGATGCGATCCGCCAGCATTGTCCCCGACAAGATTTGACAGTCAGCTGGGTGAGTGAGGAGCCAGATTTGTCGTCTGGGGCTGACCTTCACTTGAACAGAACCCCTTTCACGAGCAATTCATCATCCTGACGCCAGTCGAGCATCCCCTTAGTATGGTATGTTGAACCTTCCTACACGTGATAACTAATCTTATCCGAGTGCTAGGAGCAAAAGACCATGCTTGCAGACATCCGTGACACGTGGAAGCGGGAGCTCCCTGCCGATAAGCGGCCCTCGAGGAAGGATCATGGCTGGGCGAGGAGAGTTCTCACGAGGGACCCGAGTCAGTATGGCGGCGGGCACATCAGAAGCACTTTAATCAGGAACCAACTTCGAAGTTTGAAGTCGAAATTTCTTTGATCATGCAGTGCGCCGTGGCGCAGGGAGATATGTACGTGGGACGCGATGGCCCCGTATCGAAGTAAACACAGTGGGAATCCATATATGAACAATTCAAAAACACGCTCTCATGCCCGCACTTCGTCATATCACGGGTTGTAGCTGAGAACCTCGAGGTTCCGCACCTGGAACTCGGTGCCTACACGACTCGTTAGCATTGTCGCAATTTAAGTTGACAGAAAGCTTATTCCACTACTCACTTCCACTTGGGCCGGGCGAGCCGGAAGAGCCCTCCATTTGCAAGTTAATAATCCTTCATTTCAAGTCAGCAATCACCCTCAAACTTTCCCACCGGATATCCGGCATCAGGCATCAGACTCACAGGTACATCGGCTTTCCGAAATATCCAGCACCGACTTGTGTCGTGATGAGGTTGCCATCCATGTAGAACTTGGCCTGCACGTCCTTGCCGTTGAGATCTCTCGTCTCAACCTTGATGCTGTGGAAGTTGCCGGGGCTCGGGTAGTTGACGTCCTTAGCAGTGACGATCGAGCTCGTGTTGAAGGTGTTAAAGCTGATCTTGCCGCTGCCCTTCCACTCGGCCATGTCGATCTCAGGCGGCCAGCCCTGCACGGCGGTCAGCCAGAAGGCGGGCCATGTGCCCTTGGTCGTGGTCGCCTTCAGCTCAGCGCTAAAGTCGTAGCCGCCGCCTTTGGAGACGTTGAAGTGCTCTTTGGCGTGGATCGCGCCGCTGAGGTAGTTGATGGCGATCTGCTGGCCGCCGTGCGTCGCCGGCTTCTGGCCGCTGACCTTGTTCGCGGTGAGGGTGAGCGTGCCGCCGCTGAACTTGACGTTGTCCTTGGTCATGCGCGCGCCGCCGTTGTGATCGCTGCCCCAGGGGTAGAGGTAGTTCCAGTCGGCGTCGAAGTTGGACTGCGAGTCGAAGCTCGTCTTGGGGATGATGGTCCGCACGGCCCCGACGGGGAGCACGTCGGCCACGAGCAGCGCGCTGCTGAGGAGGAGGGCTGCTTGGTTGAACCAGACCATCTTGGCAAATGAACGATGAGAATGGAGGGTTGAGGTTGGAAGAAGCATCCAACAGACCAGACGAACACCCGGGACATTGCGCACTTCAAATACCCAAATAGCTCTCCGGGCTCTTGTCTGGGCGTCGAGTTGATGGCAGTCGGCTGATTACTAGAGCTAGCTCGGCCTCACGACCCTGTCTGATGCCCCGCAAGACCCTCGAGATAGATGAACTGACCTCCACACCAGCAGGATTTCCACCAACGACAATTGGCTTGAAACATCAATTCTGGAAAGAGGCGAAACACTCCGACGCAGGGGCCCCTATGGCGATCCAGGGCGCTAAACTTAGAATGCCCTTCGTGTAAACGCCGTTGCTCCCGTATTGACGACATCGTCACACGCTGTCATCCTTAAAGGGGGCCGCAATGCCAAAGGCGCCAGCGGCAAGCGAGGGCGCTCGAAGCAACCTCACCCCGGAATGGGAAGCGGTGGTCGTCCGAACTTAATGGAAGATCAGGCCGACGGGATGGTGCCATGCTCCCGCAACCCTGTCGCTGCGACATCGTATTCGAAGGGGTTGTCGGCACTTGCCCATTTGGCGGTAAACCTTGATCGGATTTCGCACCAGTCGCTGCGATGCCAGTGGCTCCTTTTGGTCTGGCCAGACTCTCGGTTTGCTGTGGCATAAGTTGGGATCGACATGACAGCTCGGGTGATCGGCGCAAGAGATGCCCGGGCATTGGTGCGTGCTCCCGATGTGTAAGGCGTGAATGAATCCGGCTGGTCGGCATGATATTGAATGCTATCATAGTGCAATATTCTTGCAATTAAGATATGCTTTTGGATCTCGTGGCTGATATTGATGACATCGAGGAGAAGGTCGTTTCAAGAAGATTGAACGGGGGTCGAGTTGAGACAGACCCACTATTTCTACGCGAGGTTCTCGGTGAGGAGGTTGACCGAACAGACTCACCGAGAAAGGTCTCTCACCTTACCTATATTCGGCCAGCCAACAATCATGTCGACCGAGGCCTGATTGCAACAATAATATCTACAAGTAAGCTCCAGAGGGTATGTTCAACTCGAAATTTTCAATCTAGGCCGTCATTATTTGCATCTCCCAGTCGGCCGAGTCATCCAGATCAACATCATCGTCCAAATCCACCGTGTTTTGAACGAAATACTTCGCAAACCCCATAGCTCGGATTCTGCATGTTACCAGCAGCTTAAAAGCCGCCCTACTGTATCTTTGCTTTTCAGCGAGACCGGCTAGAAGCCACACAGCATATTCCACGTTTTCTCTCGACTCATACAAGTATATCTCGTCAAGAATACACAGGAGCATTCCCCCGGGCGGCAACTGCTTCGTCAGTTTCTTGAAAAGATTGCAAAGCGCTTTGACGTCAAATCTATGAAGCCGTCGCCAATTCTTCTCTGCCATAAATGAAAGGTCGACTGTCATCTCTTTATCTTTCATTTGGCTGACAAGCTGGCCTACCAGACTAGCCATCAACCCAGCAGCCGACGTCTCCAACGACGGAAACAGAGGACTAGGACAATGCTCAGCGCAGAAGTAATTCAGGACAAATACCGGAGCCTCCGCTGCGCCTGCATTTTCAGACAGCCGCGACAAATCGGCAGAAACGAGACTGAGAGGGGAGATCCCATCCGCACGAGCAGTGTCTTCATTGCCGTTGACGAGCAGGCTTCTCGATGAATGTGCATCTCGCAGAAATGACTTGAACGTTTCGTTTCGAATCATCGCCGCAGCTCTCGACTTCTGTTCATCATTCATGATGTACCCAGACTGGGCACATCTCAGGATGTCTTGCTGGACAACTCCTGGGTCGAATCGAATAAGTTGCAGCAAGGCGTCTTTATCCGCTTCCGCCCTCTCCTGGCGGTCTTTCTGGGCTTTCTCGTCTGCTAGCTGCTGCAGCTCAAAGAGTCTCAAGCTATCGTCTGAAGATGTGCGATGAACATTTGCCAGATCGTACTGGCTAATGGGCTCGAGGGCGGCCTTCATGGTGCCTGAAGTATCACACGGCTTTAGCAAGGACAGAGTACACAGCAAAGGGGTTATTGGCGGCGAGAAAGCCCCCGCGACCATGCTTCAGTCATCACTTACGCAGCTCTGCAGTGTTCACCTGCAGCAGCGGATGTGTTTCAAGGAACTGCAATATTTTGTTCACCACCAGCTCGGTTCGCTCTCCCATAAGAAAAGTGTCATGGGTGTCTTCGGCGTTGTAGAGTTGCCCCTCCTTTCCGACGTTCTCAGCACATTGCCGCATTTCTCTCAAGCTCATCGAAAGATCCATTTTGAAGTCTTTTTGTTTGATAACGGCACCGAAGACCTTGCCTAATTATGATCTGCACAATCAATGTATTCCAATAGAAGCGCAAGAGAGAGGGCACTGCGAGATCTCACTGAGTCTGCTGTCCGCGAAAAACTGCATGATTTGGCGCAATGACTTTAGTGTGGCGCGATAGAGATTGAAGACCAGTCTCTCAAAATGCTGGTTACGTTGCGTCCATATTGCGACGTATCGTCTCGTTGATTCCATCACATCTGGTATCTCCGAAAGCGCCTGGAAAATATCCTCCTCAACTTTACTGTAGTTTGCCGTAGCCTGCACAAATGTCTCTTTAGTGACCTCCTATTCACGTCAGTTTCTCTGAAGATGATGTCTTACCCCTATAATTAACTTGAATACTCCACAGATACTGTTCCAGAGATGTGAGTAAAAATCATACCCCAACTCTGTTTGGATGTCACATCTTTCTTACCTCGATCCATAGTCTCCAGTTGGCAAAAGACCAAGCCATGCGGTCAGAGCCTCAGAGTGATTGCCAATCTTGTTGATGAACACCATTGACTTCCCTATCTTGCCGGTTCTTCGTTTCCATCTCTGAGCTGTGGCTTGGATTTCCTCTACGACCTCATCCCAAGTACACCCACGGAGGCTCAATGATCTCGTGATTGGCTGGGTTCCGCTCTCTTTCCGTGCCAGTTTCGACCTTACTTCCGACATCAGCTTGAAGAGCTGCGCTATCTCGTCGTCGGCTTGCTTCCACAGCGCACTTCTGCAATCAATCGGATCAGAACTGTAAGTGTCAATTCGCGTTGTATTGCAAACCTTTGATCATTGCCATGCTCAGCTTCGGTATGAGAGACCAGTCGTCCGGCCCAAGGGCTGTGTACCGGGTCGGGCTCTCCTGAAATACACACATGGTTCTCTATGAATCTAATGGGTGGGCTTGAGGGCTGTCGCTCCCTTGAGGCCAGAAATGTAGATCGGTCTAGGTTCGCCATTGCGGGACGAACGCATATTATTTATTAGACGAAGGATTGATTTAGGTTGCTCTTATACATCATCGAAATACTTCTATGTGAAGTCTGGCGACATTCAGCGAGTGTTCTGCTTCATATGAGGGGTTTGTGTGGTGAACAGGGCAGGCCATCTGCTTGCGATTCTCAACCGCCAAGACAGGTAAAGACTGCAGCAACATCTGCATGTCAGGTGGACCTGGATACGGACCAGCCGCAGAAAATACCCAATTACGACGGACCATGTGTTGGCTGTTGGAAGGCCCTCACTTGTTGGCCAGGGGGAATAGCCCCTCAGTAAGCACTGTTGGTATTCGAAGCGGATGTGTGCTGCAGCAGACCATGCGCCAGAGTGGGTATTCACTGCGAAAATTGCTCACCAACCAAGAAATAATGTATCGTCGTAGGCGGCGCAGTCCCAGTTCCTGCGCATGTCGGGTATCCTGTGCTACGGCGCAAAAGAACATCATTGGTCATTTCAGGCTTTTCCAGGTTTGGCGACCTTGGTTTAAAACCAATCAGGCACCGTTAGCTGGCTTTCAAGTGCACCCTTCACGCCATCTTTTAACGTCTGAATATCTCTCTGGATATTCTGTCCAGTCTTCGGATTTTCTGGACAGACAGCTGAGCCATAAATGTCAGCATGCCGCCTGAAGCCCCCCAATCGTTCAACCGCGGGGGAGATATCTTGCTGTGGCCCCGTCCAACTCCTCCAACTCCCCAGACAACCGACAATACTGGCGAAAAAGCCATTCTGAGCCAACTGGTTTCAAAGGACGAGACAAAAGACAAGAAAGATCATCCTTCAAGTACTGAAAAGATTGAGTCGGCAAAACCGAGCGAAGATGCGGCGACTGCTCAGTCCCGTGGCCAGCCAAGCAAACCCAAGCTAGCGGATGGACCTACGGAGTCGAAGGCAGTCCTAAGTCAACATGTCGCTCATCTACAACACAAGACTCTCGGAAAGCAGCTTTTCGACAGAGAGAAACAGATGGGTCGCTTCGGAGTCCGAGCCCAACAAGCAGTCCTGGACCATACCTTCACACACATGCGGATCGAAGAGCTTGAAAACCAAGTCAAAGACTTAAGAGCCATTATCAACGGCGCTGATACTGTGTGGGAGCCACCGACCCCAGACGAGATGTATCCAGTCCACCGCCATCAACTCCTAAGGGTGCCCTTCGACCAGTTTCGTCTCACGAAAAATAATGTCGCATTGCCCACAAACGAGAAAGCAGCTCTTGAGGTTCAAATTTCCGAAAACGTTTCCTCATCGGGTGTGGAATATTCATCTTCCCCTGAGCGGCTGCGCATCCGATCTCGCGCTCTTCTCTCGCACCTCGATAAGCTAGTCGGGGCTTCTCTGATGATTCAGACGTCGCCCCCACAGGTCGTGGGGAATATTGAGGTTTACAACAGCATTGTTTTCCTGCGTCCATTCAAATTCTTCGTCGGGCACATAGATGATATCAAGGGCAGCGTCCAAGCCGTAAAATCAGCTGCAGAAGCTGAGGAAGCAAAGAAGGCTATTCCCTCCCAGGTCCTTGAACAGCTCCCTAAACGGCACAAAGGGAAGAAGTTGCAACAGATGTACTTGTACAAGGATCTGCTACCAGATCTGGAGTGTCTAGTTGAATTCCTCGACACAGATCTCAAGCCGACGATGATCCTGCGACAGCAAATTGCAGATGGAACAGCAACGGAAATTGAATACGCCGATCTCTGGCATCTCTTCAAGCGAGGGGATTTTATTATTCCCCAAGAAGAGCAACACCATGCTTACCGTACTTTCAGCATTGCCGGTGGCAGAGAGCCCCTGAGCTATCGCAAGTTCGGCAATGAAGAAAAGCCCATTCGTGTCGATGGATTCGTGCTGGACTGCATTAGCATGGCTAGCAATGGGCACATGTACGTGCCGAAAATCAAGAGAATGTCCATCAAGAAGTTTTTCGGAAGGAAGCCGATTACCTCGCTGCCAGTCTATCCCATGAGATTCGACAAGAACTATGACACGCTACGAAAGAAGTTCATTGACGGAGGCAAACGATTTGTGGACTTGACAAACCGTCCCTTTTGCCACAAGATGTTCAAAGGCAGGACATTGGATGATTTGTCACACGACTTGGAGGCGCAGGTCATCGTTGACATGGCCTTGGCCGTCGCACAAAATCCTGATTGGCTACTGAAGTCTTCCGTTTCGACGGACAGCTTCACCCGGCCAGACCCAAGAGAGACCCGCCAAGACTCATGGTGTAAGCATGGAACCACACAAGGCTGTTGTGGAGGAGATGTTATTCACAGAGACGGAGATACTGATGAATTCAATTCTCAAATCTTCTTGGGTGAGATGTCTCGGTATCTCGGGCCACGACACGAAAAGGATTTGACTGAGGATGACCTCATGTTGATGCAACATTATGTCCATGCATTCGTATTACGATCACGACAATGGGTTACTGTGCCGACCGATAAACTCAGCGACGTGGAGTTCTCCAACAGCTTCGACGACCTGGTTCTGCCCGACAATCACAGCAAGACGGTGCGTGCGCTGGTCGACACCCATGAATCTTTGCGGGCGACGAGGTCCTCGGGGTCCCTCACTGGCAATCCCCTCAGTATAGGATCTTGCCTAGACCTCGTCAAGGGAAAAGGGGCTGGACTCGTGATTCTACTCCACGGACCACCTGGTGTCGGCAAAACCTCAACCGCCGAGTGCGTCGCGGATGATACGAAGCGCCCTCTCTTCCCAATCACCTGCGGTGACATCGGCGAGACGGCCCTCGAAGTTGAAAAGAACTTACAGTACAACTTTCAGCTGGCTCACAAGTGGGGATGCGTGCTTCTCCTCGACGAAGCCGACGTGTTCTTGACCAAGAGAACGAGAAGCGACTTACGCCACAATGCTGTTACAAGTGTCTTTCTCCGGACCCTCGAATACTACGCTGGCATCTTGTTTCTCACAACAAATCGTGTGGGGACGATGGATCCTGCATTCAAATCTCGCATTTAGGTGTCACTATTCTATCCCAAGCTGAACCTCAAGGTCACCAAGGAACTCTACCGAAAGTTCATCAAACGCGCCAAGGACGAGCAAAAATCTAGAGGCCACGTTGAGTTTGACATCAAAAAGTCTGAAATCATGGACTTTGCCAAAGAGCACTTCAGAGATCTCGAGAAGAACGGCCGAGATACATGGAATGGCAGGTAAGTATATTGTCCCCAGCCGAGAAGACACTTCGAATGATATTGCAATCAACTGACTGGGAATCATAGGCAAATCCGAAATGCCTTTCAAACAGCCATTGCTTTAGCGGAACACAAGGCCAAGAAACGAATCGATGGAGAACCGGTGCCTATCCTCGATGAAGAGCAGTTCAAGATCGTGGCGGAGGGCTACGCGAAGTTCGACGAGTATCTCGTTAATGCGATGGGTGCTTCCGAGGCCGAATGGGCTAATAGGGATCGTTGGAGAGCCGACCCATACACCACCGTACCTGCGTACACACAGATGCCGCCTCAAGTAGTTCCTCTGACTACCGAGCAGCGCCCGGCCTATGTTCGTTCCTCTGCTAGGAAGGTGCCTGCTTCTGGCCAAGATAGCAGTACCGAAGAGTCAGAATCAGATACGGACAGTGAGGATGACGAGAGTGACCAAAGACGTGGTAACGCGAAGGGTCGACGCGGCAAGGGAACAGGATTCAGTCCGAATATACCGCATTCACGGCCCCCCGGCCTTTCGGATGGAGAATGGGAGGCATACCAGAAGGTATGTGGGATGTACAAGTTGAAATAGTGCAGAGTCGGGGTAGAAAGGGGTTACTATTATCGAATGATAATATTCTCACCGAACTGAATTGTTTCGGCCTTGTCACAACGAATTTCTCTCGATTGCAATACAGTGTGCTGAATGGATTTCTTACTGTCAACGGAAAAGGGGTTGAACGTGACCGACATCATCAGCTTCACAGGTGGTGGTTTTCCCAAAACGAAGATGATTCCCATGGATCGCGAGTTCAAAACCAACCACAATCGCTCAGAAAAGAGTTCGAGGCAAGTTTTCGATAGAGAACAAACTTCTCACCGTTATCAAAAATGAAAACAGAAGCAAAAAACAATCGCGCAGCTCCTGGAGTTATGTAGGGTCACCATTTTCAATTTCCAGCCGAACCCAGGCTTACACGTTCCACCACTAGACCATGTTCACTTGGAGTGCTTGATTTGTTGAGAGGTCTGGGAATTACGGTACCCATGAACCTTTTTTCGGTGACTGGGAGCGGCTCACTGCCTTTCAGCATTCGTTCAGCACCTCACCTTCGCCCCCGACAATACAGCAGACGCGTAAACAACGCGTCCCGATTTTCCATTTCCTCGCTCTTTCCCTTTGTAGGAAACCTTGCTTCTGCAGATCACTCCAGCCGACTCTTTGCTCGTTGCTGTCGCCATCACCACCCTCCTAGCCATCGGCTTCTTTGCATCCCTCTGCGAATTCCAGCCACGATGTCTGCGCCCTTCAACCTGAAGGAGGATCTCGAGCCTGCCTTGCCCGCCGTCAGCCAAGATACCGGTCCGGTCAATGGCACTGCAAGCGATCACAATGACGATAACGCACCCGCCAACAAGCGCAAGCTTCATAGCATGATGCGCAAGAACAAGTATCTCGCAGACCGTCTCGCCAACAGAAAGCAGAGGAACCGCGAGCGCAAGCGCGTGCTGAGAGGAAGTATGTTTTCGCAGCCCTTTTACTCATTCCATCCGATCGTAAATATCTAACAAAGACATAGCGAAGGCTGCTCTTCCCGACAAAGCTTCCGAGTCCATCCGCGGCGACGCCAAGCTCGTCAAGGCCATGGCCAACCTCATGCACACCCTCCAGACCGGCTTTGAGAATGGCTTCTACTTCCCAATCGACGACATCGCCAACTGGATCGAGAATGAGGAGGCTGAGAACCTGTGCGCTGTCCTTCACCTCCAGGGCACCCAGTCTCGCGACGCCGCCCGCCTCTTGGGCTTCATGCTTTCGCTCGTCAAGGCCGTCAAGGAATGCCGCGGCAAGTACAAGAAGGGCTCCGACGACAACTCCGAGTTCTTCGAAGCCATCGCCCAGCATGTGCGTACCAAGGGCGTTGCCGGCGGCGGTCTCAACGCCAAGGACTTCTCCATGGAGGCCATTTCTACGAACACCTGCAAGGTGATGCTCGAGAGCTTTGTCAAGGCTCGCGAGGACTACTTTCTTGCTTTCCCGAAGAACTCACAGGAGGGAACCTACACCGCGAAGACAAGAGACCTTCTCCGTATCCTTGATGCTTGGCTGGAGTTTTCGAAGGAGGACGAGGAAATGGAGGGTGGCTTGGTTGAGAATATGAACGAAGTTGGCATCTAAGCATTCCAAGGCAGTGGCATCAAGGAAATGGTAGTTGCACCAAAGGAGTATCAGGGTTGTAGACGATAAATGCAACGCGGCCAGTCCCTTTGTTAACCATAACGAAAGGAAATGTCACTGAAAAGCAAATTCATTCCATGTTGCGTGTCTGAATTGTGAAATGTTTTTCGGTTTGAAATTGTGGTGGTTAGCTACGGATTTGACGGAGAAAGCTAGGGAAGGTGCGGCGATTTCACCTTGCTGGGCTGAGATATTCGCACCCACCTCAAGGTCACTGTTTACTTTTCCTAACTCTCACGTTTGCCATCTCATCGATCGACCCACGCGTCGGAGAAAGATTCTTTATTTCTACAAAACCATGGACTCTCCGACCTCCCATCATCCCATCACCCTCCCAACTTCGTCATTGCAACCACACCGAAAGAAATTTCAGGCACACACCATGGCGTCCCTCTTCAATCTGAAGGCCGATCTCGAGCCAGCTCTTCCGAACATTACACAACCGCAACCTGATGTCCCCACCCCAAAGAACAGGGAAACAAAGAAACCCGGGCATCGGAGGTCTCAAACAACCAGGGAACGCAAGAAGCCCAAGACATACGGCGGAATCCAAAAGGCCCAGGCGAAGAAGCAAGACAAGCAGCATCGAAGATGTATGCATCCTCCCATGCTCGGCATACATGTTGCTGACCTGAACATCGCAGACAACCAACCGTCCACGAGAGTCATGTCCAAAAGCACCTTCATCGAGACGCTTGAGCTCGCCTTGCCGGACGGCTTCACTCACCCTGACGACAACACTATCGCAAACATCCTAACAGACACGGTAGTCAGCAACATCAGCAGAACGCTGCGTCTCCACGGACAGGCCCGCATCGACATCCCTCGCATCCACGCCTTCGCGCATGCCCTCTTTGCCGCCATCGACTACCAGACACGAGTCTTCGGCATCATCGACTATCATGGAGAAGACCTTCAAAGCAAGTACTTTTCCGAGGTTGCGCAGACCATCCGCCGGGACGGGGTCACCGGCGGCGCCTTGGAAACCTTCTCGATGGCCCCTCTCTCGGATGAAGCGTGTGATAGGCTGCATCAGTACTTCGTCGCTGCTCGGCAACTGTACCTGCAAGCCGATGGACCGGCGGATGCTGGGCTTTTGGGGTCTACCACCAAGACTAGATTTCTGATCAAGTTGGTGGACCGCTATATGTCGCTTACGGTATGTTGTGATTAGATAGCTATGATTATGGCCATGTTGTTGCAGTATGGCGATAGGTGTACTGGCGTGATTCCTTGATCATTTGGGACGAGAAATGAGACATGAGACATGGTGTGGTGAGTAGATCAGGGGGATGAGGTCATCGTCAACGCGAGTCGTGTTCAAGGACGCATTTATTACGTCTTCGGGTGCCAGAATAACATTTCTTGATAGAAGAATACGAAGAAGTTTCCGAGCAAGATCTGTCCAATGCAAGTGAATAGTGAGCATCACCTGAAGTCCAGGCGCGTGGGATTGATCGTATATCCACGAATGCTGCGATCAGATACCTGCATCACATCGCAAGTTTCCATGAGCATTACAACGAGTTCGGGACTTGTTCACTTCCAGCAGCACTTGCCATTTACTTCACCCAGACAGCGCTTTGGGATAATATGTGAATATCCTGCAAAAGATAGCGATAGCAATAGCGACGACGACGACGACGACGGTTATGGGAAACGCATGAGCAAGGATGGAAAGCTTAGGAGAACCTAGCTGCAAATAGTCGGCTCGACTATCATCTGCGAATAACTTCAATTCTGGCATCATAAAATGACGAATTGAGTGCGGCAGGTGCATGCGTGGGATTCAGGCGGCTCCCTTCCTCGAACGCTCAAGCCTTTATGGGCAAGGTAGATTCCCTTCCTCTCAACAATTGGAGCAGCTCAAGTGAACATGGTCTAGTGTGGGAGTTGAGTGAAAGCCTGGGTTCGGCTAGTTGACAAATTAGGTGACCCTACATAACTCCAGAAGCTGCTCATTGTGTTTTTCATTTTTGCTCACCCATTTTAGTATGACCAGCGATGTTTGGTCAAAATATTCTCACCTTCGACTTGTACATGTACAAGCCCCACTTTTAAAGTCAACTTTTCCGGGAAGGTCGCGAGGTCGAATCCGAATTATTCGTTCGTTTTCGTTGGGTGGCAATCGAGTAGCAAAGTTCGCTTGAACAGACCAAGCTCGTCTTCTTCCATCTATATAAATCTAATTGAGTTTGAAACTGAAAGTGGATGGAACAACCTGAACGCCCAAAAGTTCGTGAAACCCAATCGTCTTCGCGTGATTCTCGATTCGTCAATAGGGGCCATGCCTTTCCCTGCGAGGGTATTGTACTCCGAACTTTTCGCCCTGCCCAAGGATCCGAGACTGATTTCTTACCATACCTGTCTTCGATCCGCTCAATCATCGTCGAGGTTGGTGTCTGAATAGTAGTCAAAGCTCGCAGGCAGCGGCGCATCCTTGCTGTTAGGCCCATCGGGATCGACCTCGTCGACAAGCTCCTTCTTGACCACCTTCGCAATCTCGCTTGTTTCCACCGGCAGAACTCCATGTGCTGGCCATGATGAAGCCTTCTCCGATCGCAGCATCGTCGTCATCCACTGGGCCCATTCCCATGGCTTCTCCCTGCCGCCGGGCAAGCTGTTGAAGTACTCCCAGCCCATAACACCCCCGAAGCGCTCATAACGGCCTCGGAGCAGAAGGAGTACGGACCCCAGCATCTCCCACGGCACCCAGCCGCCGCCGTTCTCCGGATTTGTCACCAGGCCGATGACGATCTTCTCTGGCGCCCAGCCCTTCGCCAGCAGCATCTCGTACATGACTGGGTTGCTGCAGTCGCCCCATCCGCAGTAGAACTGGGCATTGTACCACGCGATCTCCTTCCCGCGCATGACCTCCAGCGCCTCGTAGTCGAAGCCGCTCAGGTTCTTGAACGGGTCGAGCAGCGCCATGGCCACGGGCGCCATGGTGATGATAAAGTCCTTCCCAAAGTCTTGCCGTATCCGGTCAATCAGGCGAATCACGCCGCCCAAGCTCATCTCCTCCTCCACATCCAAATCGATGCCGTCAAGGGCGTGTTTCCGGACCATATCGCGCAGCGGAATGTAGTACTTCTCAAACTTGGCCTCGTCGTCGCCGTCGAGCCTCTCATACGAGCCGCGAGCAGCGCCTCCAAGCATGCCTAGCACCTTCACCCCGCTGGCCTGCAGCACGCGCAGCTCGGCCCATAGCGTTAGGAACCGCGGGTCGTCGGGGCGGTGGTCGTTGAGAGTGAGGGCGTGCGGGTCGTCGTTGATGTGTATCGCGGCGAGGATCACGTGGGTTACGCTGATGTCGGGCTGCGTGATGAGAGGGAGGATGGAGATCGGCTTGCCGTCGGGGGTGTGGTGTGTCTGGTAGTAGGTGATGACGCGGGGGAGGGGCGTGGTTCGCGGTATGGGCGGCATTGGGAGGGAGGGACTCGGCGGCCTCGAGAGGCGCGATGTGCGGGAGAAGGGTCGAGGGTTGGAACGCGTCCGCGTAAGTAGATCGGCCGAGGTCGTCCAAAGAGGTCGATCGGGTTATGTTGCAGTGGTGGTTGTGCGCTGCCGCGTGGGAGAGCTTAGCTGAGCTTAGTGCGGGGTGCAGTGAGAGGCGGTCGGAGCAGCTGGACCCCTCGGCGGGACGCGCTGCGTCATGCATGGGCCCGGGCTGGCTTATATAAGGCATGTGCCCCACTAAAGCTATCCGAAGCCCCTGAATCATCAATTGGAATTCACTTTCACTTTCACAGCAGGCCATTCACCCTCATCACGTCGGGATGTCAGAGACTCTTTGTCATATTTACTTTAACTATTCAAATTGTGTTGGGACTGAACTTTTGATTCTTCCAACAAGACCACACTTCTGCCGTTTGTTTACCAAATCGGAGCTCCCTTTCCAGGCTTGCTCATGTCCGCCGTCTTGGCTGGATACTGCGAAACCACGAAATAGCACCCAATCGAGTAGACCGTGAGAATGCATCCCACAACGTAATACAGCGTGTTGTCGAATACTTCAGGAATGGTCAAGACGAAGAAACTGAATGGCGCAAACGTCCAAATGGTTCCGACAATATTGACAAGACAGAACCCAAGCGAAAGCCCGTGTCTCGACCCGTTTCTGAGGTACTGGTGGGTCGGTCCCAAGACAATAAGGACGTTGGTGAAGCAGAACCACTGCATCACGCAGCCCTCGCCCATGAACGCGATGCCCAGCAGCACGACCGTGTACATGCCAAGCTGGAGTGCCAGCGCGTAGACCGCCGCCGAGAAGACGCTCGGATTACTCCCGAGCACCGAAGCGAAATTGGCTTCGCGTTCCTTGGTGACGGCCCTGTGGATAGTCCACATCTCCAGCGTCGTCCACACGAAGAGTGCCGTGGATGTTCCTCTGAGAAACCAATGCTCGTTGTACTGGATGGCCGCTTTGCCGAGGATGTAGGACCACGTGGAGTCGTGGGCGAGGTAGAAGGAGTGCATCCAGAAGGGCATCGGACCCTTGCCTTCACGAAGTGTGAGGCGGATGACGTACATGTACTGGAGGTAACCGACGACATAGCTGACGGCGGAAGCTATGAGCAGTGGTTTGTTGTCTAAGGTGTACACCTCCGTGAGGCGCTGATAGTAGTTGATATCGGCCATGGTGGTGGCAAGTGTTGAAAGCCGATGCAAGATGGATTGGATTATTGATCTTTGAATACGACAACGGCAATATCATGATACAAGACGGAGCATGGTCAGACGAACTCCAATTACTTAAATACACAATACCTCGCCTTTTCATCATGGCCTTTCCCGAGGTTTCGTGGGGTGATGCTGAAGAAAGTTCGTGGGTTTCGGCGCCGAGATGCCTGATTAGGCAAGTCCAAGCTCCATTTCGTCCCATAGCGCAGTCCGAGCTGATGGAGCCAGGGCATTCCTTCAGCCAAGGAATCAGGAGAAGTTCTTCAGCGGAAATATTGTCCGGCGTACAATCAGGGTCCATCCTTTGGCCCTTTCGGTCAGCCGGGTGGCTCCGCTCATGACACATGGTCGAACAAAGCAGTTGACCACCACTTTCCGGGTTAATCATGGCCCAGGTCTAGCCTTGGTCATCGCTTTTCATCTCCAAAACGTTGCCTGGAAATATACAGTTACGGCAGTTCA
The DNA here is from genome assembly GCA_026319125.1 of Colletotrichum noveboracense. NCBI lineage: Eukaryota > Fungi > Ascomycota > Sordariomycetes > Glomerellales > Glomerellaceae > Colletotrichum > Colletotrichum noveboracense. The sequence goes on along the minus strand of JANUHK010000057.1, from coordinate 120,818 downwards.
ACTCGATCAGCCACGGCTTATTTCTGGTCCTGTTGTAGCCGAAAATACGATGCGACAGGTTGTCCCAATTGTCGACGCGATCCCAAGTTTTACAGTCGTCTGGCAAGAGAACCTTTCTCCGGCCACCTTTCATTATCCAATAATCTCCATCAACTGTGTGGGTGCGGACATGGCAAGAAACCCCGTTTGCTGGAGCAGTTCTGTCATGTTCCTCTACCATTTCTTTGAGAGAAAGCCAGGTGAGGTTCGACAACGACTGGAATAGCACCAATAAACCCAACCGAAAAGGACTTGGCGTGCTTTGCACCCCAATCATGAATAAGTTCTGAATGCAACAACCGGCCTCCATCGTTGATGCTGAATATGAACGCATGGCTGCGTTTGTCGTCTATTAAGCCTCCAGCTCGATAAGGGTCTTGATAAGCGCCGACCACGAAACGACTTCCGGTAGAATCAAACGCAACTGCTTCTAGAAACTGTCTTTTGCCGACTTCGGTCTTCCACTGGACACTGTCTAGTTCGACGTTCATGAGCGTCAAACTGTAGCGCCACTCGCTGGGGGTCAAGGAAGCTAACCAAATTTCATCCGGCGAAAACAGAAAGCCTGCGCAAATATCAGGCGTCATAAACCGCCCGCGTGCGATATTCCTGGTCCAGATATGTTTAAGATACCGACCCTCCCATCTCCACGTCGCAATTTCCAATGGGTTTTTGAGGAATGATTCATCATCGCTAAATATGTCCCGCGCGAGGAACAACACAAATATCTCGCTCAGAATAAATGGATTCCGCCTGTCAGCTGTAACCTCCAGTGAATATGTGTGCATAGTTGGTTCATACTCCGGCAAGAAACAATAAACAACTAACTCATCGGGCATCGCAGCAAGTTTCTGCGTCGATGTTGCATTGCGGTCACACCAGTTGGTGTAATATTTTCTGCACGTTGAGTGTCACCCGAAGCTCACACCTACCGGTAGGTATCAAACAATCACGGTTGTGCTATGCGGTACCAACAGCGCCATTAGATCTCGACAGAGCCTCGTTCATTACAAGAAGCCACAAGGCTCCTCTGAAGCATCGACCAGAGATTGATTATCGATATAGTTTGTTTTCGTATTGGGTTGCAACTCTTTCTAGATCTGTCATTTTCACAATGACTTCCCCTGCTTTCGCGCTGGCCATTCCTGGCTTTTTCAAGTCATCCCTGGATTGTTTTCAGTATGTCCAGTTTGGAAGAACCTTCCATCAGGATTTCGCCTTTTGTTTTGCCAAACTTCAAGCTGCGGAAATGGAGTCCACGGAATGGGGGGAGGCAATGGGCGTTCTGGACGAGAATGCCGATGCAGGACCCAGATTTCAACAGGGTTCTTGGAAGGAGAGCGAGCTCTGGATGGCTGAGGAACTCGAAAAATCCAGGAACTTGAAAAATCCGACGAGCCTTTGAAAGGACTTATCGATGGCATGCGTAAGATTACCATCAAGCGATGCAGGAAGCTTCAGGAGACGGGCCGTCAAACGCGATGGGCGCTATACCGCAGGGCCGACTTCAACACCCTCATCGACTCAATTTGTGAGGCTATGGATACCCTCATCAAGCTGTTCCCTTCAGCCCACCCGCAACATAATGCCTTGTGTCAGAAGAGGCGGGTGTATTCAAACCGCAGGCAATTCAAAAGCTTTTGGAAGTTATCGAAAACCACGATTAGCTTCTACGCAATGCCTTGCTGAACAGGGCGAGGGCAGAGGGCCATATCTTCACCCATGTGCCAGTGAGCGGTGGAATGGGTACCAGGCTTGGGGACGAACATACGAACAACCTTGACGCCAAGTCGGCATCAATGACGTTCACTGGCCTTCGCATCGAGAATTCGGAGAACACGAGTGCAGGTCATAAATACGCCTTCGACAAGGATGTCACCTCAGCAAGGCTGAAGAATCGCGGCTAGAATTACCAGGTCGGTTTGGTTGTTGTGAGAGTCTATGATAAGAGAGCCCTGCCATCATGACTATGTTATTTTGAATCATCTCTGCAGATTTATGAGAAAGTAGATACTCGAAGAGAAAGCATCGGTATGCTGGTACTTGTCTTGCTAAGCTTCATAGCCCCATACCACGGTGAGCATCGTGACCCATATCAACCCTACCTACTCTCGACCTCCAACAAAGTGTTTGATTGAGAACAAAGCAATGGAGGGAGACAGTCGTTCTAGATGCAGGGCATCAATCCTCTTACACGACATTTGCTACGGCATTCAAGCCGGGTGGACCCCACAATCATTGAGATCAGTGGATTGCAAGACGGACAACGGACCGATGCTTGTGCCCGCTATATCCCCAGAGCACGTTGTATGATTCCAAGACTTCCTAGCATTACATTTTAAATCGTCAGATCCTAATCGGTCCGTGAGCGTTGAGCCTCAGACGTCGTTCAAAATCCGGGGTGTTTAGACGGAGCCATCCGGCCGAGCGGACTACTCCGCCCACCGGAACCAACGTCAGCACCTGGAATGATCCGAATACAGAAGGAGACCCGGACAAGTCCACCCAATCCCGCGAAGCTTATTGTTTGAACAGTGAACGATCGCGGGCTTACCCCGTACTAGGAACGCGTTGCCCATGGGGTGTAAGCACGGTCACCGCAAACGACGGACCATTCCCGTACCACTTCCCCAGCTGAGATCAACTTCCACCATGTGTTGTCAATACGAACCCTGAGTGGAAAGCTTTTGCGACGGTTCCCGAGTTTCACAGCCGTTCGTGTGGGATAAGAGATGAGAACAAACAATCTTGCCCGGCTTCTTTTCAACATGACATATGCGTCTATTCACCCACACCAACCACCAACATCGCTATCTTGAACCGGATCAGGCGGCTCTAGATCCAGTTTTGGGATGCCTCAGAGGTTCAAGTGGCTCGATCTCCACTTAGGAATTTGCGGAGTCCCCATGGCACGACCTAGATGGGGAACCCAGTCTTCCCGCCTCCTAAGCCATGGTTCAAATCTGAGCCCGACCCTTTTCATCTTCCTCTGAAGTCTGGAGAAGTTTCAACTCCTCAGAGGACTCTAGCAAACCCGTTTGCAATGGCCATCATCGACAAGAAGATATACGAGCAGACGCCGAAAGAGACGATTTCGTGGAAGATTCTCTGCTATGCAATCATCCTCTCCTTCTCTGGCTCAGCCCATGGTGCGTAGACGAGCTTTCACCAGCCGCATGCCAAGCATTGGCGTACTAACCGTTGCTGTCATCAATAGGCTTCAACACGGCCAACATATCGGGTGTCCTCGCCTTCTCGCCCTTCAAGAAACACTTCGAGCTGAGCAGCATGTCGGAAGAGTCCCTCGCTGACTGGAAGGCTTGGATCACCTCCATGCTGATCCTCGGCTCCTGCGTTGGCTCTCTCATCATCGCCCCCATCAACGACAAGCTGGGGAGAAAATGGTCTCTTGGCCTGTCTGCCTTCGTCTACTCCGTGTCGGCCATACTGATGAGTGCCAACCCGGGGGGTGCCGGAGGCAGAGCTGAGCTCCTCGTCGGCCGGTTCCTCTCAGGGGCAGGATCCGGAGCAGCTAGCGTCGTCGGCACGAATTACATGGCGGAGATCGCACCCAGCGCTATCCGAGGCGGGTTGACCGCATCATACAACGCCAACACGATGCTTTCAGTCGGCCTCGCGTACTGGATCAATTACGGCGCATTGTTGAACCTCGGCGGCTCCGACGCACAATGGCAAGTTCCCATGGGCGTCCAAGCCTTGCCTGGTATCATTCTCATTGTCGGGCTTTTCTTTGTGCCTGAGTCACCGAGATGGCTGTTGAGCAAGGGTAAGTCAGAGGCCGCCGAGGCAGCCCTCGAAAACTTGAGGTCCCTTCCTAGGGATCACACGTATCTTCGACAGGAGTTGTACGAGATTCGTGCTGGAATCGAGCACGAGCTTGCTCTTTCCCCTGGCTTCAAGGGTTTCCTCAAGGAGATGGCTTCTTCGAACGTCCGGAAGCGCCTTGCTCTGGTCATGATGATGCAGATCGGGTTCCAGTTTTCTGGCGGCAACACGCTGACATATTACATGACCTCCGTAAGTTAATACCTTTCCCCAAGACACGAATACTGCACCATGTAGAAATACTGACAACATCATCCAGATCTTAGAGTCCATCGGCATTACCTCAAACTCCTTCAACTACCTCTTCGCTGGCATCTACGGCATGGTCAAATTCCTCTCCGTTCTTCTCTACTGCCTCTTCATCATCGACAGACTCGGTCGCCGAACCGGGCTCTTCGTCGGCTCAGGCCTCATCCTTGTGTCCCTCACCTACATCACCGTATTCCTCGCAGTCTCCGACAAGTCGGGAGAGATCTCTAAAGCTGGCGGCTTAGCAGCCGTAGTGTTCATCTACATTTTCGCAGTCGGTTATAGCTTCTCATGGGCCGTTGCGCCGTACATCATCAACGCGGAAGCCTTCCCAACCAAAATCCGCTCCACTTGTATGGCTATCTGCATTGCCTGGCAGTACCTGGTCAACTTTGCCTTGTCACGAGCACAGCCGAATATGGTCCTCGCTATGCACTCGTGGGGACCCTTTTGTCTCTTCACTTGCGTTACGCTGTGCATGACGTTCTATGCGTACTTCGCGTACCCTGAGACGAAGGGCTTGTCGATGGAGCATATGGAAGAGTTGTTCAACATGCCTTGGTACCGCGTCGGTAGGGCCAGCACCAAGGTCATCATTGCGGTAAGAGCTGAACCTACGTTGGATGAGAAGAAGGAAAGGGGCATCAACGTTGAGCAGACGGAGGATGCTGGAAAGCCGCGTACTGCTTGAATAGCAGATTGCTCCCATTGCTCTCTTCCAGGACGGCGGACGAGGCAAGTCTAAGAATAAAAAGCATGGGCCTATAAAAGGTGTTGTTAGAGACGATCAAGGAATTCATGGAGGTGTTCAAGCTGAATGATGTATAAGTAGTGATATCAGGTTCAAGTTCATAAAGTACCAATCACGAATGGACGATCGATAGCGTGCATCGCTTCATGGAAATGAGAAGATATGACATTCATGATTGCCCTCAATGAGGTCTACGTTGTTCATTTCATCATTTTGATATCGTTAGATAGCCTCCTCATACTGGTTAATCAGCCGCTGGGGCACAAGCCCCCTCAGCACAACAACGCCCGCATGCACAATACCCCATCTAACCGTCGTCAGGATATCCGCCATAATCCACACCAAGCCATTTGTCCGTCTCTTCTCCCTTCTCAACGTAGCATCATTACGCTCCACCCGTTCCGACATACTCGAGATCAGCGCATCCATCTCACCCTGCGGGTCCCAGATCATCTCGTCTTCCTCGCAGTCCTCATCCTCGTCAAACTCCCCCATCGCGTCAAAGTTTCTGCGCGAAGGCACGCCGTAATTTCTGTTCGGCCGCGCATGATGGAACGCCCAGCACGTCAACGTCGCCAGATAAAGACACCACGGGACGTGGAATAGGTTCATCGCCTCTGTACCGCTCAGAGTCTTCTTGGTCTCTCGCAACATTTGCGCTGCATGCCACGCGGCCGCTGTGGCAGACTGCTTCTGCCCCACGCTCTGGTCTGACGGGGTTGCTGCAGAGGATTCTCCTGGTCTTGAGCCCTGTGCCTCACCTGGGCCATTATTCGTTGCGGAAGCCCATCTCTTGACAACCTGCGCGGACCGCATGTAATCCTTCTGCTGCACCGGCCTGCCGAGTATATGCCTTGCGCCTGCATAAATCTGCACATCCAAGAAGTCCATGTTCAGCAGCGCTTGGGCGGAGTGATATAGAGCCTTGTACGCCGCCGTAAAAGATTCGAACTCCATTTTCCGAACATCATCGTCTGGCGATGGCGGCCCTCGCGGCATTTGGGCAAAGAAGTTGTTGCAGTACCAGTCGAAATCGCTTCTCCAAGCATCATAGCCAGAGCTCAGTGTTTTGCGCCATCCGGAACCTGGACCTGGACTCTCTCCGGAGATGACGCCAAGGGCAGTCTGATCTCGACGGCCCATGTCCCATGCGACGGACATCAAGCCATGGAGCACAAGAATGCGCGAAAAGCCACTGAGGCCGTGGGTTCTCGGACCGGATGGCATAAGATATGCCTTCAGAACAGGGAGGTAGAACGTTCTCTGGTCACTAATACTGGACCGCCACGCAGATACCCACTCTGTCGCGTCTCTTGCCTCCCAGATGCTCTGGTTGCAGGGGAGCTCGAGGCGAAGCTCAAAGGCAGACATGCATAGGCTCTGGCAGAAGAGAACTGCGTGTTGCGTATCCCACATGAAGCAAAGTAGGGCGAGTCTGCTATTGAGTTAGACATGTTCTTTGAAAGCGTGATTTGGAAAGGACTTACCTCTTCTTCTGCTCGGCCTCGGCCCACTTCTTCCACAGCTTATCCAAAGACCAGGCACTCTCATCTCCTCCAACAGGTGGTGGACCAGGCGGTCTAACAGATTGGCAGTCAGAACGCCTAATAAGGTTGATTAAGAGGCCATGGAATAGGTGGCTCATGTCATGCTGCTTCTGTCCCGCACGAGATTTCCCGAAGCACTCCACCAACAGAATCGTCTGCAATGTCCACAATTCGGGCCTTGGAGAGAATCCAGCATGAGCAAAGATGCTTGGTCTGATTACATCATGTATGCAGACCGCTAGTTGGTGGCAATCCTTGCTTGAGTATGTCGCTCCCAGCAGAAGAATGGAGAGGAGGAGCAGCGGCTCGGTGTCTGCGCAGTTGAACGTTTCGAGGTGCATCAGGGGATAGGCCGTGTTGAAGCGAGTAAAGAATAGGTGAAGATAGGAGTTGAGAGAGTCAACGGATAGCAGGGGGTGCTCCCAGATGGTATAACGCTGATCGGGGAGACAGGGCTTGGCTGCATCGGCGGTATTGAGAAGTCTCTCTCGAATCTTCTCATCAATAGTTGGGGTGTTGAGAGGCTTCCTAAGGGATGACAGGGGTCGCTCTGGCTCCAAGATTGGAGCAGGCCGGCTGACTGCTGTGTACCGCTTTCGGGTCGTTCCCGACGCTTCGGCAGCGCGCCGTGCGGAGTTCATGTCCGAGCTTCTCTCTGCAGAGCTGCGTGGTGCAGGTCTCTTTGGAGGCTCCCTCGGCGGTAGCTCTTGTGGAGCAGATTGTATAACGGTGTTGTAACTTGGCGGCTTGTCTTGGCCACTGTTGTCGGTTGGTGCAACGTCCATGGGGTCGTTCCAAAGCTGAGCGCTCTTCATAGACTCTGGCGTAATTGCAATGTTGGTCTGTGTCCGTGCAATTGACGGGTTCTCCGGTAGTTGAGTGTTGTACTCCTGGGTTGATGTTTTAGACGTAATCATGGGGCCAGCAGCCTCTTGCATGTTAAAAAGCCAGTTGTAGTCTAAGGCGGTGGTATAAGGCATATTAAACGAGCTGGCAGTATCCGGCTGGAAGATCTGGTCATAGTCCAGATGCTCGCTTGAGAATGGGTCGCCCCAGTTGATAGGCTGATTGGCATCCAGGTCGAATTGGTTGTCGGGTGCTCCAAAATCATGAAATTGCAGCGCTGGGGAGAAGCCAGCAAAGTCGTTGACGGTCTCTGACGTGGCGAATAGGTTGCCACGATCAAAGGGGTAAGAATGGTTTGAGTCAAAGCTCGCAGGTCGTAGATCAACCGTGTGGCGCCTATGAATGTCCGGCGAAATACTCCCAACTGAGAAATCTTGTTCTCCAGTTGCGTCAAAAGAAGAAACACTTTGGTCTCCGTCGGTAGGCTCCGGTTCCGGTGATGGTACTTGAGTGGTTTGTGGGCGTGCGCGTCCTGAAGTCCTACCCCGGCCTGGAGGGTACGGACAGGGTCTCTTTTCAACCACGGAGCCGTCTGGTGCTTTCCAAGATCTTTTCCTAGTGTCCAAAACACCAAAACCTGGTCCACCTGCTTCGAGATCCTTTTGACGGTGACGGTCCATATGCCGTTCTAGTCATGTTAGTTGCCATCATTTCAAAATACTCGCTGAATCAAGCGATGTACTAAATGATTCAGGGGTTTACTACGACTTACTCAACAGATCAGGGCGCTTGAAGTGAGCGCTGCAAATATCGCAACTCAAACCACCAGGCTGATGATTGAGGGCATGGCGTTGCATATGCTCAGCCCGAGTGAACCGTTTGCTACAGCCTGGGTGAGAGCAGGTGAACGTCTTCTCTTCACCTAGGTAACCGTCCGAGCTCTCGCTGTTGTGACGATAGCTGGCGCTGCCCGCCATAGCGGTCTGGGAGTCGCTCATGGTTGTCCAATGGGGGTCATCCACTTCCGAGTACAGTGCAATTTCTTCACCCCTGACAGGATGTAGAGAGGTCTCAGCCAGGTTGCTGAAGGCTGGGAAAGAAAGCTGGATGTGCGCATAGGACGATCTGGGTTGTGAATTGGATCATATCGCCGGAGATGGGGGAATGGGGAGGTCATAGGCCGTGCGACGCCGTAGGATCGGTTCCACTTCTCCGCATTCTGGCTCTCTCGGCGCTGCGCGGTTGCGGTATCTTGCATATTGTGTAGCGTTGCAACCCGTATCTACTACGAGGGTGTTGATAGGAGTGCGAGATATTCGCAGGTTGACGGAGGGCGATGGCCGGCATGCCCCTCCCCCACTCACGCCACTCCTGATAAGACACTGTTTCTCCGCGATCCCACCCCAGGACAGCTCGCCCGAGAGATAAGAGTGGGGTAACGCGACTTCGGGGGCTACGCTTGTATGATAGACTCCAAATGCGGGCGTGTCTTATCTTATTGGAGCGGACGTCTGATAGTTTGGAGATACCAGTTGAGTTTACGAAAGACCAAGGAGAACTCGGAGATGGGTATCCGGGGGAGGGGTCAACTTGCACACGGCGCAGACTCGGCATTCGTGACAACGCTATGTGCGACCATCGGATTGAGTCGAGGTGGTGTTCATGATGCGATCAATTCCACTCTTAGGTTATTGCTGTGTGATGGAATGAGGCGCACGAGTGACCATATGTTCGTCGCTCTGCGTCTTTGCGGAGGAGGTCCTCCCGGGCCTTGATCATATTTATGCACGCGAACAATCATTGGGTCAATTCTCGGACCCCCATACCAGCCGTATCGTCTCATCTGTTCATCTGCTGAGTAAACAAGAGCTCATCTTTTGGATCCCGCTTGAACTTGTTTGGTGTTGTATTCAAGTCTAGTCAACATCATGGCTTCAGCAAGGAGTTACATCATTCAAGAAAAGGTCCAGCGAGATGCCAGTAGCAGGTTACATGTGAGTGAATAATGGCCCTTTTCCCTTCTAAGCACAAGCATGATGGAATCCTAGGAGTGTAAACAATAGTTAACCATGCGAATAGGTCATCATCGTCGGCGCTGGTCTTGGCGGACTAGGAGCGGCTATCGCAACATTGCTGGCCGGACATGAAGTGACAGTCCTCGAATCTGCACCAGCCATCGGCGAGGTGGGCGCTGGTATCCAAGTCCTGCCCAATGCAGCCCGCGTGCTTTTCTCCTGGGGCCTGGAGGAGAAGCTGGAGAAGTATGCGACCAAGCCCCAGAAGTGCAACTTCATCGGCTGGAAGGGCAACTTCTTGGGCGACATGGACTACCACAAGTACGCCGCCGCAGCAGGTGGTTTTCCCTTTTGGGACTTTCATCGATCCGATCTCCACCGATGCCTCCTTGAGCGCGCCGTCGAGGTGGGAGCTGAGCTGGTCACAAACGCCAAGGTCGAAACATTTACTGTGTCTGAAGATCAGCTGTCATCGACCGTGTTCTTGGCCGATGGAAGGACCATGACTGCCGACCTCATTGTTGGTGCAGACGGCATTGCTTCCAACCTTAGAGAGCAGTTCCTCGGCAAGTCCGACCCGCCCCAGCTTACCGGCGACTTGGCATATCGGCTTCTCCTGAACACTGCCGACATGCTCAAAGATCCCGAGCTGCGCCACTTCGTCGAGAACCCTCAGGTTAACTACTGGGTCGGGCCCGACAAGCATGCCGTCAACTACGTTCTCAAGGGCGGCAAGCTATTCAACATGGTTCTTCTGGTCCCTGACGACATGCCCGTCGACGGAGGAAACACCCTCAAAGGCAACATCGAGGAGATGCGAGCGCACTATGACGAGTGGGACCCCCGTATCAGCAAGATGCTGCTGATGTGCGACGAGGTCCTCAAGTGGAGGCTTTGCATCAGACCCGGTCTCGACCCAACGTGGTCTCACCCGTCTGGCGCATTCACCATGCTCGGCGACGCCGTCCATGCTACCCTACCCTACCTTGCCAGTGGTGCTGGCATGGCACTTGAGGACGGTGGTGTCCTCGGTCTGTGCCTTGCTCGCTTGACCGACAAGTCAGCCGCGGGAAAGAAGCAAGCCTTGAAGATCTATGAGGATTGCCGTCGGGAAAGGACGGAGAAGGTTGTGCGCCGCGGCACATACAACCAGTGGATGTATCACTTGCACGACGGAGAGGAGCAGGTTGACCGCGACGCGAAGTTTACACAATTTGGTGAGATGGATGATAAGTGGTTGAGCGGAGAGTCGCCTGTTCTGCCCGAATCTCAGGAGACAGGGGAGGACCCATTCCCTTGGAGGTACCACGGTGTCGGCAGGTGGCTGTTGACCTATGACATGTGGAATGACATTGAGTCAAAGTGGCCGTCTGCTCCAGTTGGAGCTGCATCACAGAGCGAGCATACACCTAGAGCGAGTCTGTGAGGTCTTGCACATGTAGAATACAACGTAATTTCATCGAACATTGATTCCCACCTCATGCATGTATCGTCTATTTGTTGGTGGTGGAGCTGCCTCCAAGAGTCGTCACCGTGCTCCATCACACTGATAAATAAGTAGCGAACTGATTATTCACAGACGATATCCTAATGGCCTTTCAGCTTCATTTTCATCGCGTCTTATAGATGAGGAAGACCACCCAAGGGATACGCCGGCGATGACATTCTTCCCTACGTGTGGGTGCTCTTCAACCTTGACTACCTCAACTCGTTTTGGCTCGATAAAATTGAGGCCAACTACTAAGACCTTTGAGAAAAACATGCATGTGGTATTGACACCGTGGTGTGGTTAAAAGTAACTTAAACTTTTCTGTATTTTCTCAATGCATATTCTATCATCATGATGCGTCGCTTTACGACTAATGGTGTGGTCTTTTTGACCCCCGTAAACTTTCAAACCGTTTATGCCTGCGCCGTAACCTCTGCATTATCGACCTTGTAAAACTCGTAATCATTGTAACCCTTCTCAGGGGGCTCCGCACCGTAGAATGTGGTTCGGTCGTAAGGGTTCAGGGCGTAACCGCTCTTCAACCGCTCCACAAGATCGGGGTTGGCGATGAAGTGCCTGCCAAAGACAATCGCGTCGGCCTCTCCGCTCTTCACCTTCGTCGGCGCGTTGTCTCTGTTGAAGTTGCCCGCAGTGAGGAAGTGGACACCTGCAGGCTTGAGGATGTCCCTGAACTGAGTCAGGTTGTTGCTCTGCTTGCCGAGAGAAGCCAGCTTCTGCTCCTCGTCGAGAACCTCGTCGAAGCGGGGCTCGATCCTGGGCATGGTATCAGCATCTATTGCTTAAAATGAGTGAGAATCGTGAAGCTTACATGTGGACGTAGGCAGGTCTTTGGCTCTCAGGAAGCCCGGCTAGGCGCTCTGAGATGTAGGCCCAGTGCTTGTTGGGGTCACTGTCCTTGGTGCCTTGGAAGTAGTTGTAAGGTGAGAGGCGAAGTCCAACCTTCTCAGGGCCGATAGCGGCGGCGACCGCCTCGACAACCTCGAGCAGGAATCTTGAGCGGTTCTCGATAGAGCCGCCGTAGGCGTCCGTGCGGGTGTTGATGTTGTCGTGAAGGAACTGCTCAAGGAGGTAACCGTTCGCACCTATTGTCCCCATTAATACATCTCCACCTTCTTACTAGACGCTGTATCATACCGTGAATTTCAACACCATCAAAACCAGCCACCTCAACAGCACGTTTAGAAGCAGCCGCCCACTCAGCAGTGAGAGCCTTGATCTCGTCCACGGTCATTGCCCTCGGGGGTCCATCCTTGCACTCAGTGCCGTCAAGGTACTTTCCGTCCATGGGCTGGGTTCCCGATGAGATGGGAGTCTCGCCTCCGCGCATGCCTGCGGAAGAAGCTCTGCCAGTGTGCCACAGCTGAACATAGATGAAGCCACCCTTGGCGTGGACTGCGTCTGTGACCTTCTTCCAGCCTTGCAGCTGAGAGTCTGTGAAGACACCCGCCACGCCGGGGTAGGCACTGGCATTGAGGCAGATGTCGGTGGCCTCGGTGATCTGGAGACCGCCGGCACTGGCGCGCGCACCGTAGTACTGGACCACGCGGGAGCCCGGGACGTGAACTCCGCGAGACTCAAACTCGCTGCGCATACGGGTGCATGGTGCCTTAGAGATGTCAGTCAGATGGCCAAGGATTGAGCATGATGATGGTCAACGTACCTGAACAATACGGTGCTGGAGGTTCAGGCCTCCAAGCTTCAAGGGGGTGAAGAGGGCCGTGTCCTTGAGTGCGGCGTAGACCGGGGGAGGGGTGGTGGCTTTAGGCATATTGGTAGTTGGTGACTAGGTAGGAGTGAAAGATCGAACGATGGTTATCTCTACCAATCTCAGTTAGATGTCCTGAAATGGTTGTGCCGTATCAAGCCAGTCAAGACCGTTGGAGAAGCCGGGTTTTGAGCAGTTGAGTTGAGGCTTGAATCCAAGCTGTAAAGCCACAACCACTCCACAAAAGATTGAATCTGTTCAGCTTCCAGAGGTCATTCCGTAGATCCATTGCGTGCTAGCTCACGATTCCCCATCCCCCGGGAGTGGAAATGGAGGCTGGCAGCACCCGATGTTGGGGTAGCTGGTGGATCTATCTCGAGAGTGGGGGACAACAGCCCTTGACCTTGACCGGGCGATACCCCTATCTCGACTGCCCCAGACTGCCAGTCCACTCCCGCGCCATTGACGAATGGGAATGGGACGAAAGACGTAAACCCACGTTTGATAAGCTTGGCCAGGGGCTTGCCAGGAGGTGGAATATGCAGGATATTCTCCGACCCCGCGTTTCTGGCGCGGCTGGCACGGATGTGACGCAGCTTAAGCTAGGTCATGTTCTGGACTCTTCAACGGGACGAGATAGGAATTTCGGTTAGTCAACTACCTGATCTGAATGACTAGTGTCCGCCGGCTTGGTTCCGAGTACGCGGGAAGAGCCCACCAAACGCTCTTTCCCCTTTCCTACCGCAAGGTTGATGCCGTTTCCATGCCAGTAGAACATTGCTTTAGCAGTTTGCTTGAATTCGATTCCTGCCTATGAAATTGGTGTCGCCACGATAGTGTCAAATACCCAACTTCTGTCAAATTCTCTTGATGCTAACGTTAGAGACCGAGGACTATTCCAGAGTCTGGAGCTCAGTCGATTCAACGCCTTGACGCTCGAAAGAACTTTGTGCAGATTTCATTCCCAATAACAGACCTTAAAAGGTTAGACATTGAAGGGGCGGGTATGCCTGGGTTATGCAGCTAGCTGCTTGGGATTGTCAATTTCACTTTCACACACGTAAAAATGAGTGATCATTGGCAAATTTGACCGTGCCATCTTCATTTCTGGTCCAGTATATTCATCCAGACGCGGTAACCGCGCGGAGAGTATCACCAAAGTAGCCAAGTGACATGTGGCTGAAATCAAGTCTAAAATATACATTCATCAAATCGAAGCATGCCCGTGAGTCTCATAGGGTAAGCCGAAGCAGAACACGCCAACCACAATCCACAACGCAGCACTGGCGTATATCGGTACAGTGGTGTATCCGGCATAGGTTGAGATGAAAGAAGCCACCAGACCACCAAGACGAAGCAGTGTCGAGGCGATACCCGTTCCTGTTCCACGGACGGGACTGGGGAATGACTCAGGCGTGAACGCGTACATCACTGCGTATTCTACATGACGACAATTAGCACACCTCTCAATTGTAATGACAGAAATTTGACTCACCGAAGTTTCCAAGAATAGCAGTGGCACATTGGAAGCCGATATCCGCAGCCTCAGTGCCAACAGAGGTGTACGCAAAGAGGAAGACGCCAGTCAACACAGCAGACGCAGCCATCATCCACCGGCGGCCGAACCTCGTTTCCACGAGGAATCCAGCAGCAAGGGGGCCGAGGACTCCGGCTGACGAGACAATGCAGTAGACCATGTACGTGTGATCGAGCGACGAGTTGGCGGAGTAGGTATCCTTGGTCGCCAGATACGACGGGATGAAGGCGAAATAAAGCGGGTACGCGACACCGACAGTCAGCCAAATCAGGAAGGTGACAGAGGTGTGCTGCGCCATCTTGCGACCGGCAAACAGCTTCTTGTAGTTGTCCGCGTTGTAGTCCTGGAAGCTCTCCTTCAGAATCTCCATGTAAGACAGCTTCGACGTGACGGGAACGGCATCGGGATCGACCGGCGTGTCGGCTGTTTGGCTGACTTCGGCGAAACGTCTGTCAATTGCCTGCAGCATGTCGAGGGTCATTGGCTCAGGGCGACCGTTGTAGCGCGCAATGTAGTTGACGGCTTCCACCGCCTCGGCATCGCGGCCCTTGGAGATGAGGAATCGGGGCGACTCGGGGATCTTGAAGACCAAGATGCGGATCAAGGCGAAAGCAATCGCAATACCGCCGAGTGTAATCATGAGATAGCGCCTGGAACATCACACAGTCAGAAAAGCTATCCCTTTGAAAAATTGGCAATTTCCACTCACCAGCCCATGTTGTCCTGCATCCTGCAGGGAGCGTCGCTCGCAGGGCAGGCAAAGTTGGCCAAGAAGACCCAAGCCAAAAGTGAGACAATGACCTGGCCCAAGTTCCACCAAGCCGACAGAGTGACAAGCATCCACTGGTGGCTCTGGGGAACGAATTCCAGGAAAACGACACTGTCAACAGGCACGTTGCCACCAGCTGCGGTACCAATGATGGCCCAGAGAGCGCAGAAGGCCATGAAGTTCGTGGTTCCCGCAACGGCACAGCCAAAGATACCACCGTACAGAATGGTAGCATTGAAGGCGGGTTTGCGACCGATCAAATCAGCCGTCGTACCCCAAAATGAGGCACCAACAATGAGGCCGACATAGTATGCGACCGAGCTGAAGCTGAGGCGGGCAATGTCGGTGAACTCATTGCCGATCGGGGGTCGAATGGCGGTGATGCCCTGCGACCAAAAGTTGTCGACAATCCAGCCAAAGCCGTTGACGACGAAGAGGATCCATTGGAATCTGTAGGAACGCGACCGGAGCCGCTGTGGTTAGCCAGCGGGAACTACAGCCAGTCTCAATTGAGCACGGCGATCTGCTCGCTCAGACGCTAGAAACTCACTTTCCCATGCCGATCTCTCCGAGGTGTTTCGCGACGAGCTCGGACTTCAAACGGAACTGCTCGTTGACGGCGCCATTGTAGAAGTCGGCGACGGCCGCGTCCTCGAGCGACTCTGCGTCGCCGTGCTGGAGGGAGTTGGAGCGGGACTGCGTTAAGCCCTGCTCGGTGGCTCCCTTGCCGGTGCTCTTCTCGCTGACCGAAGCCATCTTTGGACAGGAGGGGAAGAGGTTGATGAGATGTGAAAGAGGGAGGAGGGAAAGACTGAAGGATCCGACTCTGCTCTCTCAAACAAAGACGGGAAACTTGCAATCTGGGAGTTGGTGACACAAGCTAGGCCCCGAGGAGACGGACGAACCTCAGCTTTATTGAGGACGGGAAGACACAGGTCCAAGGGTGTACAGGACGCCAAGCTGAGAGTGGTACAGCAAGCCAAGGGTCTGGTTCGACAATCACTTGACAGCTGACATATCGACGGTGATTTTGACAGCCCTTTGTCTAGGGTAGGAAAATACTCGACAGGGGCATCTGCCGTGGCGCCGTCTGGGGGATGTTCTTCACCGTCGGCTCACCGATGAGTACAGGGTAGCCTGAGTGTAGCAGTTTGGCTGAGGTAGCAGAGGGAGGTACTTGGCAGCAGGGAGAGACCGAGAGATACGGATAAAGGTGAGAGAGTTGTGTTATCGGTGTGTCTTGTCTGCCCTGTAGATATGATCAAAACCTCGTGGGCTCTATCGCAACCCCAGATTGGCCTTGTTCAATATCGCATCCAATCGAAGCTCTAGGATTACGCCTGAAAGATTACGGGTCTCCACCCCCACTTTAGGAGGCACCGTCTCTGCCAAAACTTGCTGTTCGCCCTCATCCATGTATCGCTGCTGGGATGGCTCAGCCCTTGACTCCAATCAACTCTGGCATTGCCCGAGTTTTGACTTTGGCAACAGGGAAGGTCCTGAAACAATGCGCCCATTTGCATGCACTGGTGATTCATGCCTGTCGGGCGCGCAGCATTCCGGGGGACGAGCTTGCAGAAAACAGGGGGATTGTTGATGACGTAGGACACTAAGACATGGAAGACATGGAACTCTTGCAGCTTGCAGCCGTTCCCCGGACCCTCGTTGGCTGGAGGCGGGCCCGTATGGAGGCATAACCAGGGCATCCACTTGCACAAAACGGGTCGCGTTCCATGTTTAATCAAATTACCTAAGGGACCATGCAGATATTGAGTCTCTGAGGCCCCCCATTGATCAATTCAGGGTCTTCTCAGGGTCCGAATGCCATCACGAAGAGTCAGTTGCGACCGAGATTCAAGCACGTGCTTTGGGATCTACGAGAAATCTCTGTTTAAAAATGGGCACGCATTTGTGGCGCCCGTGTCGTAATGCCTGTGAGACCCTGAGATTCCTACCGCCCTACCCGCATTGCGCTTTATTTTTTTCTCGCTGTTCTTAGGTCGCTTTCTCGGAAAATTCAAATTAGTTAGCTGCGGGGACTTGCAGAAATCCTCCAAAATAGTCGTCGAGCCATTGGGCGGCGGACTGCCCACTGGTGGATTCCGTCGTGTCCCATCGGCCAATTGAACCGACGTAGCCATCAGGCCTGACAATAATGATGGCAGCTTCGTCTGCTGCGAGTCCCCCGAGCCACTTGTCGGTGCATGAGCGGCCTTGCGTGTCGAGCGGCGCGACGTCGAGGTAGACGGTCCAGCCACTCATTGAGAAGACCGGCGGCAGAGACGAGATCTCAAAGTCATCCTTATCCGTAGAAGCTAGAGATTGAGTTAGCACCGGCATTTGAAGAGGGCGGACTTGTTACGTACTGATCAGAGCGAAGGTGCTCAGCTCGCTGACGGATGTGTACCGTTCAGGGCGCACATGCTGATCGTCAACTCTCCTCGCCCTGGGCTTCTCCTTGTATGAGTGAGCGGCGGCCTGTGATAATTGTGTGAACAGGGAAGATTCCGACGCTACAGAGTCGTTGAAGCTAGTGAGGAACGACATGGCTGGCGCGCTGGCAACCTTGTCCAGAACAGCGTAGATACGGAACTGTCCGAGAATGGGAATATCCAGTTGAACATCAATAGGGCAGGCATCGATGTAGCGAGTGGCCTTCGCCGGCGGCAAGGTGCAACCGGGCTTCGCAGCGCCTTTAACAGCGGTTGAGCGGTTGAGCTGGTTCTCACCGTACTCAACGCCGACGCCAGAAATGAACCGAGTATTCGTCTTGAAATTCTCGGCAAGACGCTTCGCGTCGCCCCGAGCGATCTCGTTGGCATGCTCAAAATCAAAGTTGATGAGGTCGTGGGCGATCTTCTTCCGTTCCTCCTCGTAGGAGCCCAGCAGGATGCCGTCCTTGGCCAGACCGCGCAGGGTGAGGTTGAGTTTCCAGCCGAGGTTCCAAGAGTCGTGGATACTCGTGTTCATCCCTTGAGCAGCCTTTGGGCTGTGCGTGTGGCTGGCGTCTCCGGCGATGAAGGCTCTCTGAGAGGGGTCGGTGAAGCGCGCGGCGACGCGTTGCGCGACTTGGTAGTTGCCGAACCATTCGACTGAGCGCCAGTTCACGCTGTACGGGGCGAGAATCAACTTGGCCTGCTCCATGACATATTCTTCGCCGAGGTTCTTTGATGTTGTGGAAGCCTTCATCTCGATGTAGAAGCGCGTCATGTTACGCTCACGGGGAATGATGAGGATGGACCCGTGCTGTTCCGAGAAGACGACGGTCTTGCTCCAGATATCGGGGAAGTCGGTCTCCAGCTCACCATCAAGAACACCCCAGACGGATGTATGTGGTGTTCCTTGTGCGTAGGTGTCGGGAATGGACTGACGAACGCGAGAGCGGGCGCCGTCGCAACCCACGACATAGTCAGTAAGAATTTTCGTTGGGCCATGTTCGTGGTGATCGGCCTCAATCTGCAGAGAGCCATCTTCCAGCGTCGTGTAATTCTGGAAACTGTGGCTACGCTTCACCTCGAAGCCGCTCTTCCGGAAGTCATCGATGAAGACTGACTCGATCATGCCTTGATGGCACAGCAAGATGTACGGTTGAAGAAGGTCGACGACTGATGCTGGGTAGTGAATGGAACGGCTGATGCGGTGGAGGTCGGCATCGCTGGAACTTTGCCACATGCAAATGTCGTGCACTTTGACTCCATCACGGAGGAGCCCGTCGCCAAGGCGGAGCATCTGGAAGGTCTCAATAGACTTTGGTTGGATGCCGTCGGCACGACCGACTGTTGTCTGGTCGGGTCTCTCATCAATGAGCTCCACCTTTTGGCCGAATCTCGCCAGCAAAGAACTAGACGGGATGTGTCAGTCGTGGACCGGATTCCGGGGCTGGGTGGGGCACGTACCCGAGCATCAGGCCGGCCGGGCCGGCTCCGACAACGCAAACATCGGATTTCCCATCGGCAGCTGAGTTGCCGTTTTGGGGTTGTAATGAGTGACCGTTTGTGCCGCCATTTGTCTGCAGCGTTACTGAGCTCGTTGTCATGTTTAATGTGTGGATGTCGTTGAAGACGCTCTTGGAATTGCTTGAGCGCTTCTGTAAGACGCCCTAGATGTTGTCCAAGAGTTGTAGGATGGAGGGTTGTAATGATGAAGTGAGGCGTGTGAATGATCTGAATGATTGGAAGATAAACTTTGCCTTTCTTGCTGTGTTTAAGAGCTAAGATGAATGTCGCAGAATCCTCGGTCTGGAAATCGTCCAAGAAAACTCATCACCTCATTTCATGGAAATGGTTCGACGTTGGGTCGATGGTAAGATGTTCAAAAACAGTTTCTCTTGCAATAGAGAGAATGCCCTGTCGTTCCAAACTCGCACTCGCGAGTCGCGAAGTCGTCAGTCGAGCCTCTATGCTGAGCTCCCACTTCTCCCACTCTCCAAGTCCATCGCGAGCATCTGGGCCACCACTATCCCCCACTCTCGGAAGGGTGCGCTGCGCGACACCGTGCATGGCCAGGATGGGCTTGGAGAAGGCAACAAAACCCGCGGGGTTACCGAGCAGATAAGAGAGCTCCCTGGGATTGCTTGTCTCCACTGATAAGCCCTACTCGGGGCAGCTTGCCGATTCTTGTCCGATCTCGCCAGCAGTCGAATTTCCCCACCAGTGATTGGTCTGATTGGCCATCGTCGGCATCCCGACTTTCCTCGGGATACCGGATCTCTCCGGTAGAACGGCGCCGCGATAGAGTCACGTTGGCTTGTGTTGATTCTGCACAACTTTGACACGCTTAGTCTTGGAATGACCTTTTGCTCTTTTTTGGTTGTGTCAACTGCATGCGATCGGCCGAAAGAGCATAATGACGCAAGTTACGACTTCTAAGCCGGCGCAAACCTGGCAAGAGGTAGTTGCCAGGAAAAGACTTCAGAGACAGGAGGCGATCGCGACAGCTGTTCTGAGAGTATCAACAGACACGAGTGGCAGCAATGAAGGCATTACTGCCATTCCCGATGCCGAGGCTCTAGTTGAAAGGGTCTCACGGGGCGAAGTAAGCAGCGAGGCCGTGGTCAAGGCTTATATCAAAAAGTGCGTCTTGTCTCTTATTTGCTGTCATTCTCAGACGAGATTTCTCAGCCATGAAGGTCTCAAGTACTGACAGTCGAAACTCATAGAGCCGTAGAAACCCATGAAAAGGTGTGACAACCCGCCTTCTGAGTCCAGCCTAGATGCTGTGCAGATCATATGCTAACTTTATGCACCATACTCACAGACCAACAGGTATGGTTCAAAAGTCTCCCGTTAAGTCCTACCTAACTAAACTTCGTCCTAGCTTAACCGAAGTTCTGTTTGAAGAAGCATTGGAGCGAGCCAAGGACTTGGATGCTTACTTCGCAAAGAACGGAACGGTAGTGGGTCCCTTACATGGCGTTCCCGTTACGTTGAAAGACCAGTTCAACGTCAAAGGCTTTGATTCTACACTCGGATATGTGGGCAGATCATTCTCACCAGCATCCGATGACGCAGCTGTGGTCAAGATGCTGAAAAGCTTGGGCGCTATCGTCATTGCGAAGACCAACTTGCCTCAGAGCATCATGGTGAGTCTTTCTTGACCCCAACACAAGCTGCAAAGGATCGCTGACCTGCCTAATAGTGGTGTGAGACAGACAACCCTCTCTGGGGTCTGACCACGAACCCGCTCAGCAAGGAATACACCCCGGGTGGCTCCACTGGAGGCGAGGCGGCCTTGCTCGCAACCCAAGCATCCATGCTTGGATGGGGCACTGACATCGGAGGCAGCATTCGCATTCCGTCTCACATGAATGGGACTTATGGCTTCAAGCCAAGCGTAAGTCGACGATTCCTAGCCTTTGCCAAATTCGTCGACCTTTCAATCTCACGTTACTGTGAGAATCTCAGCTGACCAACTATCAAGAGCGCGCGTCTGCCTTACCGTGGCGTCCCTGTCTCGACAGAGGGCCAGGAACATGTTCCGTCGGCTATCGGACCCATGGCTCGCAGTCTGAGTACCATTCAAATGACGATGAAACACCTGATCAACGAGAAGCCCTGGGAAATGGACTCTCGCTGTGTGCCGATTCCTTGGCGGGAAGATGTCTATCAGGAAACCCTTTCTCGTCCTCTGACAATTGGGGTATTATTTGATGACAATGTCGTCAGACCTCATCCGCCCTTGACACGTGTCCTTCGATCTGCCGTTGAGTCTCTTCGTGCAGCTGGGCATGAAGTCTTGGAATGGAACGCCGACTTGCACGAAGACTGCATTCGAGTGATGGTAAGTGGAAAGCTTTAAAGGGCCCCTTGTCTGAGATAGATGCTGACAGGAATGAAGGACTTGTACTACACTGCCGACGGCTGCGAGGACATTCGCAAAGACGTAATCGCCGGTGGCGAACCTTTCATTCCGCACGTTGAGCGTCTGATCAACCGCGGAAAAGCGATCTCCGTCTACGACTACTGGCAACTCAACAGGCGCAAGTGGGACATGCAGCAGGCTTACATGGAAAAGTGGAGGTCCATCCGGTCGCCTACGACTGGTCGCGCGGTCGACATTCTCTTGATGCCTCCGATGTCTCATAGCGCTGTCCCTCACGCCGGATGCCGATGGGTTGGGTACACCAAGGTGTGGAATTTCTTGGACTATCCGGCACTTGTGATTCGTGGTGGCAAGGTTTCTCAGGACGATTTGAGCGAGCCATGGACGTATGAGACTAGGGGACCGGAAGATGAGTGGAACAAGAAGCTCTGGGAGGAAAATGGTAAGGAGATGTCAAGTCTAGGACTGCCGATTGGACTGCAGATCGTTGGTCGCAAATTGGAGGAAGAGACTGTGTTGGCTGCTGGCAAGATCATAGATGATTTGATACAAGCGGCTTAGAACTTTGCTGTGTTTCGTTGAATAGATGCATGATTATTAACACTTCCGGGTCTAAGGCAAATGGTGGGATAATTGCTATATTCTGATTGAGTTGGATGGACATTTCGATGAGACTAGTAATATTATGATGTATCGCATGAGGTATTCATCTACTGGACTCCCAGACTCATCGCGGTAATCGGCTGAGACTCCAGTGGAAGACTTGACCAAGGCAATGAGATTTCTTAGAGCAGTAACACTAGTCAGAACAGTCTGCATGTTTGGACACTTGAATTACGTATTTGATATCATTCATTTCATTAGATGCATGTATGTACTACTAGGTATTGTCCACAGGCCGAGGCCGAAGTCTATGCCTGTGCCTTCTTCCACTCCTCGTACTTCTTCATGACTTCTTCCCTGCTAGCCGGCATCAGACCACCTTCCGGTACTGGGTTCTTAGACTTGAACCAATCGCTCATCTGACGCGGTGTTAGATCTCGCTTCCTATGATGTATCTTATGTTGGTAGGCAGCGACTTACCTCTCCCATAGTGACCCACTCAACACCCTCGTGCTTGTTGATGTGCTCGATAATGCGCTCGTGCATCAAGAGAACATGGGGTCTGCCGGAAACATCGGGATGGATCGTCATCGGGAAGATGAACTCGTCTTTTGCCGCCAATCAGCATCAACATATTCTTTCATCAGTAGGAGTGGGGCTTACCATATTCTCTGTAGAAGTAGTCGAAGTGGTCCCGCCAAATGTCTTCGACATCCCTAGAAAGCGTGGTCAGCCGAGCGTTGAGCACCTTCAGGAACGGTTCGGACTTACCTCGGGTTCACCCAACCGTGGGAGTTGGCCGAGTTCTTCATGAACATCATAGGGGGCAGATCGTCGATGTACCAAGAACCTGGGATTTCAACTAGGCCCGTCTCCTTACCCTTCACAAGAGGCTTCATCCACTCCTCGGCCTTCTTGGTATAATCGATCTTGGTCCAGGTGTCTCCAGTGCGCAGCCAGTACGCTTGGCAGTCATGGTGAGACATCGAGTGATCATACTCAATACCGTAGCTGAGCAACAGCTCGGTTCCCTCTTCACTGGTCTCCCACCAAGGGGCAACGCTGCCCTTGGGCGGCTTGCCGCCGCAGAACTCAGTCAGCATCTTCCACGTCTTGTCTAGGACGTCTCGCTGCTGTTCAAGGGTCATGTCGACAGGGTTCTCGTGGCTGTACCCATGCAGACCAATCTCATGGCCCGCATCTCGCACCATGGCGCATTCCTCTGGGAACGTCTCCAGCGTGTGACCGGGGATGAACCATGACGCTTTGATGTTGTACTTCTCGAAAAGGGAAAGCAGGCGGCGCGTGCCGATAGTTCCAGCCCATAATCCTACACGACCATTCACAGTCAACAGGTGTCCGCCAGGTGGAGTGACCGCCATGGCAAGAGTGACGAAGGGAGGACCTACCTCTGCTGATGTCGCTAGTGCTGTCCTCGCCACCGTAAGAGCCTAGCCATCCGGCGACAGCATCAATATCCACACCATAGCTAACAAGATCATGTCAGACGAATGAACCACTCCGCGCGTTGCTTTCCCTTACCATACGAGAACCTTCTTCTTGCCCATTGTATCGATTTGTAAGTGTGAAAGTGTTTGAAATGATGATTTGTAATGCAAATTCCGTCGCTTGTCTGGAAGATAGCGTTTGGTCCAGTGGCTTGACTATCACATTTTATGCTGCCTCATTACATAGACTACATTCGGCAGCGGGAACCTCCTCTTCCAAGCTGCGATAGGGAAATGTTCCATCCATGAGGAGTTGGGGGCGAGAATCCACAGGAGCTTTCCCCGCGTTCAGGGGTCTTTACCCACAGCTGTCCGATGCACCTTATCTGCAGGACCCCTCCATTCCAGCACTGCCTCCTCTGTTGTCCGCTCTAGTTTGAAGATTTGTGAGTGTCACAAAACGCTTAATAGAGCCTATCAGAAGCCACGAAATCATAAGCAGATCTGTGAAAGAGGGGGTTCCCGTCCAACAGCTAGCGTTCATCCCACCTCCGGCGCACCGTCCCGGCCGGGGCCCCACCCCCATTCTCGAGCTCGCCCACATTCACTCTTGATAGACAAGGATCAGCCACCCCTCAGAAGCTCCCCACTCACCCCGCGATAGGCTTCACAGTCGCTACTTGTCCGCGGGCTGCTATCCACGGCTGAAGCTAGTCGGTTATCATCTTCCACTATTGAGCTATCCTTGCACTTTCATCGAGAGTTGGGGTGCGTGGATGTCGGGGAACAACTTCATGACTGCATCACTAGGGCATGAGAATGGGTAGCGCACAGCTGTGTTGACACCAAAGGTATGGATTGAGTGCAATGGGCCAGTTGCAGCGATATGGCGTAGGTGGGATGGAGGTGGTGTTCGCTTCTCAGGAGATTCAGGCCCACAATGTCATGATGTTAAGTAATTCTGCTGATAGCGTCTGTGTACATCGTGCGCAACATTGGCAATCACCCTGCTGTCCCTTGTCTAGATTCTCAACAGGTGTTTGCATCTCGAACGATCCGTGAAGCAGTTGCAGCATCGAGATACCTCGTTGTCTCCCATCAAACCTAACCAAGTCTCATAAGACGTAAAACATAATGTCAAAGGTTCGTGCGGCCACCCTTGCTGAGTGTGGATAGAGCTATGCCACGACAGGAAGCTAACCTCCTCAGTTCTCGCTGAAGGGTCGCGTCGCCGTCGTCACCGGCGCTGGTAGGGGCTGTGGCTTGGCCTTCGCTCAAGGCCTTGCAGAGGCGGGTGCGGGCGTCGCCATCTTCGACGTGATCAACCCAGACCCTACTGCCTTTGAGCAGCTGTCTGCTGCCAATGGGATAAAGGCAAAGGCGTACGTCGTTGATGTCACAGACATTACAAGTCTGGAGAAGGGGTTCGCTTCCGTCGCTGCCGACTTCGACGGCAAGCTCGACATCTTTGTCGCATGTGCTGGCGTCAACAAGAATGTGGAGTTCCTTGACACCACCGAAGAGGATTTTGACAGGCTACATGGAGTCAACGTCAAGGGTCTCTACTTCTCAGCAAAGCTTGCTGCTAAGGCTATGATCGCGAATGGCACCAAGTGTGGCAGTATCATATTCGTCGCTAGTATTGCGTCTCACATGGCGATCCGGTCACAGAGATCGACAGCTTACTGTGGCACCAAGGGCGCTGTCAGGGCGATGGTTGCACCCATTGCTGCAGAGCTCAACCAGTACGGCATTCGCGTTAACTCCATCAGCCCTGGATACGTAAGGACTGAGATGACGGCACCCTTCCCACACCTTCTGGAAAGTTGGAAGGATGAAATCATGAACGGTCGCGTTGCTGAGCCAGACGACATCAAAGGCGCATGCGTCTTCTTGGCCAGTGATGCTAGCAGGTAAGTTGACATCTTCCCAGAGATGGCAAGTGGGAAGGATGGCACGCTAACAGCTCTCTAGATATTGCCAGGGCAGTGATATTCTGGTGGATGGTGGTGTAACAAAGTGGTAGCGATATTTGAGTTAGATTTATGCTATTATGAAGCCATCAATGATTGAGCATGTTTAAATACTTTTGACACTCTTAAAGAATATGTCTTTTATGCAAAGCCTCCCACTTCGTCTAACCTGAAATAAGAGTGAACAACGTCGAAGCCTCTCTCTGTAACCTCAAAGCCTAGGCTCACCCCCACGTGTGGGAGCTCCTTGCCCATAAACTTTATCCAAAGTAACCTTTAAAACTTCTATACTGCGTGCGTATATGCATGTTCATTCGAGTCTAAATCAAATGAAAAATCTCCATCTCGGGTCTTTCTCGCCATCCCTTAAGTCACGAGTCTCCACATCCTGAGCCGTCAAAGTCATACCCTGCTCCTTGTTCTTCCTCGCGTTCTCCCGTCTCATCCACATGCCGAGATACAACACGAAGAAGATGCAGACAACATTGCACCCGGCGGTGGCAATCAACGTCGGCGCATAACGAGGCGCATAGGTGGTGCGAAATGTGGCTGCTGACAGAATGCCTCCCAAATTACCGAGACCCACGAGAAGCCCTGTCGTGGCAGCCCGGGAGTTCTCACTGAGATTATTGTTGTTGTGCCAGCTATGCACCAGGGAGCTTGGTATGTAAGCACCACCAGCCAGTAGGAAGCACGCAAAGTACGCCACGCCAACGTGAGCCTGTGCATCAATAGCCGCCAACAAAATGAGACCTATTAAGCTTAGAGTCAAGCTCCCGATGATGTGAAAGGTTCTCTCGCGGTGGCGATCAGATGAATACGTGACTGCCAACAGGACCAAGAAGCCTACCACATTGGGAGGTACCGTAAGAAGGTTTGTGGTGACGGTGTTGTAGCCCAGACGCCGGATGATAAGAGGGAGGAAGTTGGCTGTTGTCGCAAAAGCAACGGGGTAGGTTAAGCTGATTATGCACCAAATGGGGAACTTCCAGTCGCTCCAGGTGTGAAAAGACTCCTTAAGGCTGAATTTCTCTTCAACTTCCCGGGTGCCATCACGAAGAGACCTCAAACTTGCGACTTCTCTCTCGGCATCGTTCAAGAACCAAGCTGTTTGGGCATTGGCCGGTAACCACCAGAAAGCGACGATGCCAAACAAAACTGTCAAAGCGCCTGGCTCAAAGTCAGAAGTTTCTTCCATAAATAATCTGTTCAAAGTATCTCACCTTCGATGATGAAGAGCCACATCCATCCATGAACGTGTGGGTCTTGAATGCGAAAGACCCCAAACGAGATCAATCCAGAGAATGCAGACGCTAGAAGGGCACTTCCGAAGAAGACGGCAATGCGGAAGCCCAGTTCACCACGGGTGTAGAAGAGAGTTAAATAGAAAACGGCGCCGGCAAAGAAACCTGCCTCAAAGGCCCTTTTCGGGGTTAGCATTGCAGATGATCGATTGGTGAGTCTGGAGCTTACCCCAAGATCAGGCGAATGGCTAACATGCCGCCAAAGTTCTTGCAAGCTGCTTGTAAAAGCGCCATGGCACCCCAGCCTACCATTAGCGCCGGCAATATGATACGTCCAGAGAATCTTTTAGTCAAAAGATTAAGAGGAAGATCACAAAGACCATTTGGGATGTAAAAGAGCAGGATAAGAAGGGAGTACTGCTCTCCCACGAAGCCCAGGTCTTTGCTCATGCCATCCGTTTCCGCATTGCCAAGATTACTCTAATCAAATGGAGTCAGAGGATTTGCAGCTTATACTAAATCACATGAAATAACTCACCCGGTCGACGGCATTGAAGAAGTACATAATGCTCATGAAAGGCAAGAGCCAGTAGTCCATCTTCCGAACTGCGGTGCATACATCGTAAGTAAAGTCATACATATTAGCACAGATCATTGAAGATGAGACATACCGTATGACCTCTCCACAGCAGCATCAATGACAACTTGTGACCCGTATTCATGATCCCCCTGCTGGGAACAATCGGATGGCTTGTCGGTCCGAACATCTGTGGTGGACTTCATTCTGAAGGACTTGAGAATTAGGTTTGCAGGGACCTTGAGCCTCATGAATGAGAGTCATGCATATCCATGTTTACATTTATATCAGTCAAGTTCCAAGCGCAAGTTGGTTGGTGTAATCCCAGGCTAGGGTGTGGCGCCTCGTACTGGGTATCCTGTGGTGTACTGAGCATGCCAAGCTAGGAGATATGAGATAAACGCCGCTATCGCAAGTCTTTTTGACGTATACAATCAGTAGTCTGGGGTATACATCCTTACAGCTGCATGATGGCCGTACATGACGAGTTCCGTACTATTGGGTCGTACCATTGATATCACGGGGCGCCCGCACGACCTGACAAGAGTGGGGGAGCGCGCAACCAAAGAATGGGAGTCTAAGACAGGGATTACCCTCCATGGCCTGCAAACATCACAATCGACAGCTTCAAATGAGTGGCTCAACGCATTTTACGATAGGAAACTCATGAAATTACTACAGATATTGAATACAGTTGTTACGCCACAGCAATTTGAGGCGGCTGTGCCTGCTGCTGTGACAGAAGCTTCTGCTTCTCAGCCAAGGCCTTCTCCAAACCCTGCTTGTACAACTGGGCCCTTCCATATGATTCCGCGTAGGCTGCCGACACTGCTTGCTCGACAGTGACAGGGCCGAACTTGGCTGGCTGGGTGGCGGACTTGCAGGTGGGGATGCACTCGACCAGGTAATCCGGGTTTCCGGAAACGAAGACAGGGATAGAGTAGCGCTCCTGGCCAGACTTGTTGATGACCCGGTGGATGTTGCTCTTGTACTTCTCGTTGGTCCATCGGGCCATGAGGTTGCCCAGGTTGACGACAAACGCGCCCTCCGTAGGTGGGACCTGGGGTTGATTAATAACTGAAGCAAAAGTGGCGTGGGACATGCTGGCACTTACATCGATCCATGTCTCATTCTTCTGGTCCCAGACCTGGAGACCATCGACCTTGTCCTGAAGGAGCATGGTGATGGCACCGAAATCCGTGTGGGCTCCAATACCACGAGTGAGCTTCTCGTCCGCATCTGCAGGCTGCGATGGGTAGTGGAGCATTCTCATTGTGGCGACCGCACCGTCCATGAACTTGCTGAAATAGCTCTCCTCGAGATCGAGCGACAGAGCAAGTACTCTCATCAGATCGGAGGCCAGAGACAGAGCTGACGAGTAGTACTCCATGGATGCGGATCTGAAGGTCTCGAGCTCGCTTCCGAGACCCTCGGGCCACTGGTTCGGTCCGCTGTTGAGTTTCTTGTTGACGAAATAGGGGTGGTCCTCGGGGATCTCAGCACCGATGTAGAATCCCTCTTTCAACTCGGGCTGCGTGCCCTCTTCGAGGATCTGCGATCTCAGCATCTCGTAGCCGCGGTTCCAGCTGTTGTTCTCCTTGGCGACCTTTTGCTTTTCCTCGAGGGGAAGCGAGAAAAGCTTCTTAGCGTTCTCCATCACGGCCTTCTGCTGTTGCAGGGGCACGGAGTGACCAATGATTTGGAAGAAGCCATTGTAAAGGCAGCTGTCGCGGACCTGGTCCACAACCTTCTGCTTCTCGGCTGGATCTTCCGAGTAGAATGCTGCATGAAGAAACCGGTGTTGTAAGAAGACATGCTCATCAGATGTGTAGGCTTGCGCTGCAGGGTGAACTCACCTGAGAAGTCGATGATGGGAATCTCGAGAGGCGCCATGATGTGTTCCAGTGAGATAGAACCGTCAATAATGCTGGTGGGGTGTTACGAAAAGTAGTAAGCTAGAGCTGTAGGTGGTGTGTCTTCAGATTCTTCAGCTTGAGTTTGTCTTTCAAAGTAATTTCATATCTTTCATGCCATGAACGTCGGAAAATATAGTTCGAGATGTCAGATGAAACTCTTCATCATCTTCGTGCATCCATCATCATTCGCTCTACAACGCGACTATTCGGCTTTCCGAACAAAGCTCGCCCTCGCGTGAGCATCAACGTTGAAGACTCGAAGAGTGGGGTGGCTCATAGATAGCACCCATCCTAGACACTAGCATAGCGTCACACGTCGCCCATGAAAACGGCACATGGAAAGTATGTGTCAACAGAATGGCGGGTACGATAAGTGGCGTAGGGTGGCCGATGTTGTGCATGGATTGATTCACTTCCGTTGTCGGTCCTCCCGTGTTACCCCCTGGTACCCACTTTCCCCTCACGCCGAAGAACGATAAGATGCGGCCCAAGATAACAACGGCATGTGCAACCCAAAATAGCTCCCAAGCCACATGTCTCGCATGTTGATGACATTCACGTAAATTTCGATACCAAAGGCGAAGGCTTGTCACTTGCCAAGAGGGCATGGTCGGCGGCCGGACAAGAGTCGGCTGTCGCTTCGGCTGTCGGCACACTCGCGATATCCTGGAGACGCCATCACAACCTAACTTTCAATGTTTTGTACAGTCAAGACAACGACTAAATCATCAAAGGAGAAACTTCATTTCCAAGAATTCCCAGTTCGGGATGTGAAAACACAACAAGACTTCCCATAGATAGTTTGACAAGTAAGATCAATCTGCGATTGTACAAATTTGAAGAATTCCAACGCTGGTTGCTACCGTCTAATACCGTAGTGATTACATGTTGCTCACGACCCACCAATTCCATCACCAAGCCAATTCCTGCCTTGTCCCGCAAGCTGCCTTCTCAAGCTCTGAACAGAAAGTCTCTTCTTCACTCAACTTGTTCGTGTTCATCTCCCCGAACAACTTCGGCGTTGCCGGCCAGATTTCCCTACCTCCTTGGTCCAACTCCTTCTTTCGGTGCGCCATGACCTCTTCTCGCAAGGTGTTCTGAAAGTGAATCGGGCCCTGTACTAATGTTAGAAGACCACGCAGACTCAGAAAGATAAACATCGACATACCTTCTCCTTTTCGGGGTGTAGCTCGCCGTTGATGAACACCCCTGCACTGAGGTTTTCCTGAGCTCCAATGCAGAGTTGCTTATCTTCTTCCAGCACCTGCTTGTAGAAAGCGTTGATAGCAGCAAACTCCTCGTCACCAGCGTTATGATGCCGGTAGACTTCATTCTCAATCCTTGTCTTTGTGGCGCTGACGGGAATCATTCGTTGGATGTAGAAGAAGTTCGAACTACGGCCAACGTCAATATGAATTCTCATGCAGTCAAAGTCCGGGAAGTAAACTTACGTGATCGTTACAGATGTCGAAGGGAAGAAGAAGGTAATGGATCTCCTGAACTCGTCCTCTTCCTCTTGCGCCTTTTTGTTGATGATTTCATGCTCCAAACAGCCCCCGCTGGGCTCGACTTTGTACTTCGTCAGGTCTGAGACGCCGGCAATCAGGGGGTGTGATGTTGGACAGTGGTAACATTCGTTGTAGTTCTCGATCACCGTCTTCCAGTTTGCGTCGAGTTCCATTTCCCATACATGGTCGTAGTTGTAGCCACCCGCAAAGTCGAAGTTCTGCATCCTCGGCTTCTGGTATACACCACCAAATTCATCCTCCCACTTCACATCAGGCTCCCCTGCTTGAAGATTCACCCAGATGAATCCGGCAGGATCAATCCGAACGTGTATGGGTAGAAGGCCATGCTGATTCTTGTCGAACCCTCTCACTGTGTCGAAGCGCGGGGCTTTGGCAAGGTTGCCTTTGAACCCATACGACCAGCCGTGATATTTGCAGCTCAAGATGCTAGCTTTCCCCGTCTTGTTTTCAATAACAGGGTATGCACGGTGTCGGCAAACATTGTGGAAGCCGTTGATGTTTCCTT
This sequence comes from Colletotrichum noveboracense, assembly GCA_026319125.1. Taxonomy (NCBI): domain Eukaryota; kingdom Fungi; phylum Ascomycota; class Sordariomycetes; order Glomerellales; family Glomerellaceae; genus Colletotrichum; species Colletotrichum noveboracense. Next base: position 89,888 of record JANUHK010000057.1, on the reverse strand, counting down.
CTCGGTCTCGGATGAGAAAGAAGGGGAAGTCGGCGTAGTTGAATGACACATAGTCGCCCGCTTGCTTAAATCGCAGGGAGTGCGTGACCAAGATCCACTTTTTGGAGATGATGGCTCGTCGCTCAAGTTGGTGCAGTTCAGGAGATCGGTACCAAGAAGCTGGGAGGCTTCGGGAAGGTTCAGGCTTGGCGTTTTCTGTCCCTGATGAGAACCCTAGGTAGCGCCACATGTTGAAGATTGAAGTTGGAATTAGTGGGTAAGGTTTTAGAGGCTCTGTAGGCCGTTGCAGATGCTGGGTTCGTGATTGGAACAAGAATTATGGATACGCAGCGTTCATCCTGTCTGTTCACCAAGTCTTGGGATCTGAAGACCACTGTTTCTTTAAGTCCATGACCCAGGAACTGTAAGCCATCCCAAGGCTGAGTAGGTGCATCTGTCGTGGGGTGGGGAAGAGGCTTCATGGCCACTGGATTAGTGCGTGTGTTGTGAAAATGGGGGTGGGGGTGGAGGAGGCGGAAGGGCCAACTCTTAGTGTTTTGGGTGTCGATAAGCCGCAATCAGCAAAGATAGCACGGGATGACAACAACGGCCAGCTCATGACTTTTCGACCGCGGGGTTCATCTCATTTGCTTCAAAATATGCGTGGCTGCCTGTCAGGCATAAAACGAAGGCATGTGCCGGAGGGAATACGTGGGGATGGCGATAGCCGTCGGAGACCAGATTCGGGACGCCGGAGCGATCTCGGAGACAGCCCACCATGCCAGGGAGATTCTAACCCAGACACACTCTTTCAGAGAGAAGCACAGTCTAAGCTACGTTAGGTCTATCGCAAACGCCTCGTCGTTGAAATCCTAAACTGACTAGGTGTCATTTCAGGATCCTTGTTTCAACCTTTGATCGGAGTTATGGAACTTCAGAACTTCTGTTTCCGTTTCAATCGTCGACAACGAAAGAATTTACGAAAATATGCAATTCAGACACTGACTCAACAGCGGTAAATTGACTTAAGCTACCTCTCAGTTGCCCGTTCCACCTCGTAGAAGAAGTTGCCATTCTAGCAACAGGGAAAAGCGGGACTCTTCGCTCTAACTACAATATTATCCTATCAGCTCCTTCTACGAGACCATTCAAAGACAAAACCCGCTCGTCGCCGAGCTTACACCTTCAGTGGTCTTCTAAGACTAATTTTAGTGCCTGAGGTTGATTTGTCGACACATGGTCTCGTACTGGTTCTCCGTCCAAAAAGCCCTTTGTGATAAATCATGACCAGACGTTCTACCAAGCGTTCATGAGGCCCCAAACCTCACCCCGAACAAGTCTGCACTGCTCAATGATGACATGCCCGGAAAACGCGCCGACCTCCGAACACGTGCTCGAATTTCGATGCGGCTTGCGGCGATCGACGACCCTCGGTGCCTGGGAAGCTCAGATCTGATGTAAATTGCACAATTGTGGGTGCGACACAACTCTACAGACGGCTCGCGGGTGTAGTAACCGATGACCCAAAGAGATGCCCTTTATGCAGTCATGTCAGGCGACTGTGTGCATGCAGAATTGGGCAGCCAGGCGTCTGTAGTCCGCCATCGGGTAAGCATAAGCCCCATTCGTTCGAGGGTCCGGCTTACCTCGGTGTAAGGCTCTAGATCACGCCCAACTGCAGGCCGCAATAACTATAAATCCCCATAAGCACAGCATTCGACTCGGCCCGGTGTCGTGCCATCTGTCACTTCCGGTCATATGACGACTTCTGTTTAGGCTGGAATGACTCGGAATGGCTGGTGCGAATGAAATATGATTCCAGCACACCAGCCATGCACGATCAGGCAGGCAGTGTCTGCGATGCCTACCCCAATGTGCAACTTCTTGTTCGCGTTTTGCTAGCCAAACGCACATGGGAAGTCTGGAATTGTTGAGATCAAGACAGGGTCTAGGACAAACTAGCGTGATTTGCCAATGGCAGCGTCGATTTGGTCTAGCAAGGCAGTGTTGATTGCTGCCCATGGCTCGGGCATGGCTGCCTTACCGTTCAATAACGCGACCCTCCTTGGCCAACGAAGTCTCATGCATCTCAATTCCAAAATGACATTTTTCGATTTTTTGGCCCCCAATCCAGGCGTACCGACGCGGACAGTGTTGGCGTGGCTTACATTTAAGGATCCAATTCCCGCGAACCACAGCATTTCATGACCGTTTGACAACTTTAGTCTTTCATGCGCCATTTCCCTTCGTAGCAGGACAACAAATAGACTCCGATTCAACTGATCGAATCTCCAGCCGGAAGGCGTTTCAGCTCTTGCCACTGTCTTTGAGCAAATATGGCGCCACGTCACAGCCATCATCGAAAGCATGCAGTCAAAAAGGCTCAAGAAGACACTCCATCAAAGCCTCCCCCGCCGCCCGCAAATACCAAACCTGCCGCACCAGCAGCAACCTCGTACATTGCCCCAGTTGCGGGGCCGTGGTCTGCCTGGACTCTTGACAGTGAAGATAGGGGGTTTTACTTCAGAAATCGCGTTACAGCAACAGGTGTGTCCTCATTTACATGGCGTACATGTATTTATGGCACCAGCTAACAGAGGACTTTCAGGTCAAATGCAGTGGGAATATGCCACATCTACGCCTTTGCAAACATACGCCTATCCACAATTGACGGCAGAGCCGCCATCCTTCTACTACCGCCCCGTCGTAAATCCTCCCATGCAACCTGCGTACGACTACACGCCTCGATATCCAGTCAATGTAGCCGCGGATGATGTCCAGTCTAGCGACGCTTCCATGTCCGACACTACGTCTGACTCTGAAGACTTTGACGTTGCTGCTGCTAAGCTGGCAGGATTCTCAATTCCGGCAATCATCGATGTGGATTCGAAGAAGATTGAGATGCGACTTCCGAATCTTCGATCTGGAGACACTACCTTTGTCTGGGATCGAAAGCATGGGCACTCGTCCAAGACAAAGATCTACTCAGATACAGACTCAAGGGTCGAGGAGTGGCTGAGGAATGAGTTCAGTGTTTAATGATGGCAGTTTATCGCGAGTTGGGATGCTCCTCCATCCACTCAACGTTTCTTTGCTTAAATAGTATGTCCAGCTTTCAGCGCATGTATACACGTTCAAACGTTTTAAGTAGTAGATAATGCCAAATAGTAGATAATGCCAAATTCATTGCCTCTCGAGAACGTTCTGGTGATATTGCCTGACACAGACCAAATAGGATTTTGATTATTTTCATGAGACTGAGAAAAAGATAACAATCTGGAGACTTCCTCGGCCGCTGTCTGCATTCAATTTGATTTTCATTCAGATCAAATGTTCATGAACTGCCATTATCCATCGTCCCTTTTCTGCTATCCAGTATTACGCACTGGTAGTATCTGTTGTGGAAGGCTTTTCTCGTTGCGGCAGACTTCTTTCGCCGAGGTCAGCCTTGGATCCTTCGGCATCCTTCGGTCCTTCGGTGTCCTTGGGTCCTTCAACGTCCGTGGACTTTTCGCTTTCCTTCGGTTGTCCAATATCCTTGAGGCCTTCAGCGTCCTTGGGTTGTTCGAAATTCTTTGGTTCTTCACTATGCTTCGGTCCTTCGTTATCCTTAGGCTGTTCAACGTCCTTGGATTGCCCGACGCCCTTTGGCTTCTTCCTGCCTTTTGGTTTCTCGCTACCCTTCGGCTTTGCGCTGCCCTTAGACTGTTGAGTGTCATTTGGTTGTTGGTTGTCCTTTGGCTGTTCGCTGTCTTTTGGCTGTTCGCTGCTCTCAGAAGGTTCGCCATTCTTTAGCTGTCCACTCTCCTCGGCCGTCCTCTCTTCATCCTTCTCGTCTCCGGATTCGCCCTCATCCCAACCAGGTATCAGCTCGTTATCAGCTTCTCCTTCCTCTTGAGGATCCCAACCCTTCAGAACCCGTCTTGCCGCATCTCTCCCGACAACGGGTAGCCTTTGCACTCCGTTCTTGCGCGCTTCTTCGGGTACTAGGTTCGGATCTAATAAGCCAACTTGCACCAGAACACTAGCCTGGTCCCAATACACATGCTCGTGGTAAAGCTTGCCTCCCCTCAATCCCACGATGCTGACCACGAGGACCTCGACCCTTTTGTTCGTGGCAGGGACACCGGGTAAGATCCAAGACATCTCCTCGGTGTGCTTGAAGCGGACATGAACCTCGTCGACGACTCGGTCAGCCCCAATAGTGCGGGAAATCAAGGTCAGTTTCATCGACGGGGGGTTGCTGAAAAACTGAGAGTAGAAACGCTCGAGCTCTGATGACCCAATTCCTCCCGTCAAAGTCGGGATATGAGTGACGTGTGGGCTCTTGTGCGTTGTGTACGATGAAAGCGTTTGGTTCAGGTTCCGGGTGAAGAATTTACCTATGCAAGTCAGCTTGGTCCACTCCTTTCGTTTCCCTTAGATACTGACCCTGTACGTTTTCCTCCAACACGAGTTCTAGGTCCACATAATTATTAAAGGCCTTTCTTGCCGCGGTCAAGCTCCGGCTCCATGCCAACTCGGCACATATTTTGTCAAAGTCGTCAAGGTCATGCTCGGCGAAACCAGGCGCGGCGTCGTAAGTGTAGGTTGGGTAGGCAAGTTTCAAGGTTCCTCCTGTGCCGATGCCGCTTTCCACTTTCTTCCGCGTTGTTCGCCTCTTCCCTTGAATCCCAACCATCTGGGATCGCTTAGTGATGCCAATCTCCTCATCTGCGGCAAGATGAACGAGAGCCGAGATGCTGCTGGGGAAGTGCCCTTGGGGGTCTGGGATAGCCGTCGGATAGTACGCGATCAGCAGTCCGAGTTTGAATTCCGGGTTGTTGTCCAGAACGTGGTAATGCTCCAAGCACACAGCAGCGGCATCACCGTACGCTGCTCGTTATTAGCATAATTATCTCATAATATGCGCCATACTGGTTCACTGACCGACGATGCCAAATGTCTGGCATGGATCCATCTTCTTTTTACTCAGAGATCGTAGCTTTCCCCGATACTTCTTCGGGTCCCCCATGGGCAGATATTCGACTTCGAAGCCCTCATCGCGCCATTCAGCTAGGGTCAACTCATCGAACTCGTCACTCTCTGCAGTGATGTATAGCTTTGGCCGCGAGCGAGGAAAGCCCGATGATAGAAAGTTGACATCTCTGTAGTTGGAGCGGGTCCAATTATCTGAGACGATGCGCGCGTTGCGACCTTCTGATTCCGGCACCGCCTTCTTGACCAGATCCGGGATATCAATGTTCATGGCGAATTTGTCGTTACTGGCTTTGATTTTGGAAATAAGTCAGAATTGTGAATTACGCACAATCGCTTTTCTTGGGGGATTTCCATTTCCTGTTAAGTACATGAGACGAGCGCTGGGTTCGCGTGATGATGACGTCACACTCCGAATGTGCTTGGTCTCTCCATGTATGATATCAGCGGGGTCACGCACAACGCTGCGTGGAGTGATTTCAGCCTGCACAATACCAAGTTTACGAACAATGTGGTGCTTGACTAAACTTTCAGTCGTGTTCTGGCCAGCTTATTCAAGAATCTTCTCTACCACGAAAAGTCAGCTTGAATAGCCGAGTGTCTCGAAGCAAATGCCGTGCTCTCGTTTGTAGCATTTGATCGGCCGGTTCTAGCCGCGGCCACTTCATGATCCTCCCCGCGCGGAATAATTGCTTCTTGACGCTCGTCACTTCTGTCCACCCCTGGGCCACCCCCCGCGTTGACAATCAGGGGTGCCAAATCGTTTGATGCAAAATCCAGGGGCGTAAAACCAAACTTCGACAAGTTTCCAGCGTCAGCACCCCAAGAGAGGAGTAATTGAGCCGCCTCATAGTGGTCACTCTCAACCGCTTCCATCAAAGGCGTCCATGTGTCCCATGTCTCTGCATCAACTTCACTGCCTGCGTTGTATAGCAACCCGAGTGTCTTCGTGCATCCGCTCCGTGCAGCTCTGTAAAATGGTGTTGTGCCTGTGTCACTGCGAGCGAACGGTGATGCTCCATGCTCCAGCAGGAACTCAACCATTTCGTCGTTTCCCTCCTCTGCAGCAACGTGCAGAGGCGTCAGAAGCCTCATCCTATCGGGAACGTCGACTTTGGCCCCCATGGTCAGGAGACGGCGCGCGAGTTCGACATCGCCCACCATTGCCGCAACAATGAGACAGGTACTCCCGTCGGAAAGATATCCGTTTATATCCTCCACGGTGGGTAGCAATGCATCTACCACGACGTGGAGATCGTTCGCGATTGCATAAGTGATGGGGTTGCCGCTGTAACGGGTGGCATCCATGCTTGGACTTTCTTCCAGAACATACTGCCATATTTTGTATTTGCGCGGGCTTTGGGCGGGGTCCAAAAACCATTGCATGTGCCGATAGAACCTCTCCATATCCGCCTTGCCAGAGGACGAGCTACACAGCCGCAAATGTATTGCCCAGTTCGTAGCGGCGTAGTACAGGAAGGAGTACTGATTGAGGAAAGCCTCAAATTCTGTGTAATTCTCGGGTATCTCGCGATCAAAATCAGAGAATGCGAGGTATGCAAGACATCTTTCCGCTGCGAACGCATGCGCATCAACTTCGCTGAAGTGAAAGATGGATGCCGAGGTGGTCAGGATGTCAGATCCAGTGAGGAATTCTCTGACCGTTGCGTGATGCATCTGTACGATCGTCGCTGCGTGCGAACGATGTCGCGACGTCTGGTAATACGATACCAATTGCACGAGTGGCGCAACAACGTCATAAGGGTCGGTAACGATTGCTTCGAAGTCTAAGGCAGTGTCGTCTGGGTCAATGGAAGTTATTTCAGCTACGTTCTCCACTGAAAGTGGTATCAAACTGATGGCGAGCCATTGCAAAATATCCTTCAGCTCGGACTGGCGTTGTGGGTATTTTTGAAGGGCAGAACCAAGAATTTGCTCGTACGTGGCATTGAGACCATTAGGGAGGCTTTTTAAAGCCCGTCGTACCTCTCGATCAGTTCTCGTTGCCGTGATGTAGTCCAGCTGAAGGTTGGCTTGGAGGAAACTAAGTCAGATGGAAGATTGTTAGTCGTGCGCGAGAGGAAAATACAGCATCGTGCCGTACTTACGTTACAGCTGTTTGAAGGACTTGATCTTTGATAATTGGCACCAGCTTCGGGTCTCTGAGACAAATCCTGTTTGACTTCATCCTCTCTTGCAGCTCAGCCGACACGAACTGCTCGAGGTCCGCATGTAGGAGGTGCTGCGAGTCCAGGTTCCATGATATACATTTGCACTCTTGTGCAAGACTCGTCCGAAGATAGGCATCCTCTCGGCTCGTGATCATAATCTTCCTACCGATACCTTTCTGTCGGCCCAGTGTTGGTTCCCGATGGTCAGTGATAGTCGATCCACCTTGCATTCCCATGAATTGACGTAAAACTGCAACAAAGGCTTCTTTCTCTTGGTGCTGCATCCCTTCAACCTCATCAAGAGCATCCACAACAATAACAACCTGATCGTAATTGCTCATGAAGGACTCAACGAGATTTACATAATCGCTTATTATTAGCGAAAAGCCCTTTTTACCCTTTTGTCTTTCCGAGGCGGTATTAAAACACCTTTGCGAGCGTGAAACAAATTGAGCGCCAATACTCATGAGGAAATGGAGAGTAGCTTTCTCCTTTTCTTCGAAACTACAAAAGAAGTAAACCATAATTCCATTAGGTGATGAGATTATGGCTGGTAGGGCCTCAACGGCCGTGGCACTGCCTATATGTCAGCTATGCAATTATCGATGGCCGTTACAACTGACCATAGAACGGATTTTCCGGCTCCCGCTTGTTGATATGTTATTTCCTTTTCACGATTCAGGTTCATAATCTGATGGAAAGCTTACGAAGACCGGTGATCCATAGCAGCTCCTCTGACTGGTCATTCACCCAGTTCGTGAATTCCTTAGATTCGACGAGCCAAGTCCCAGTCCCAGGATGTCGTCGACCCACAAGGTCTTGCAGGGTATCTTGTGTTTGCAGATGTGTCACTGGACAAACCCAAGAAAACACTCTCTGCCACTTCGTCTGGTTGACTTTGGCCTCGATTCTGTCGACGGCAACTCTTGGGGTTATCTGGTTAGCATCATTATTGATATCTAGGATGTATATCTCACGCCATATTGGTTTCCAGGGCAGTGGAAAGAGTTTCTTTCATTCGCCGGAGACTATCCAAAGACTCTTGTACTGCCTTCTGCGCATGAAGTGGCCATGCCAATCTCTTGGCTATGTTTCTGACTCGTTCGCCGTCCTCTTTTCTCAGTGATGCTAGAGTCTGGTTGATCGAAGCTAGTAGATTATGACATTCATCAAATACTCCAATCTCTTTCAATCGAAGAAGAGCATTCTCATGAGCCGAACTCGAGTTGGTCGATTGGCTCAGGTCTCGCAAGCGACTCAAAAGACAGTCCAAAGCTGCGGTTTCCGTAAGGAGCTGTCGGATTTCCGTCGGGGCGCCAACGGCCTTGTTAAGAAAAGCATACCCCTCTGACAAAATCTTGACGGTCAGTTCTGTTAGTTGGAGAGCAGCCGCGGCGATGCCGAGAATCTCCGCCATGGCAGTATCTGAGAAATCACTACGTGTTGGAGTATCGGTGCGGAACCCTTCCAGAGTTGACATTCAGGGTAAGATCAAAGGATGGAAGTGCGTGTGTGCGGGGAATATCAGCTAGACTTCTTAAATCCGGCCCGTGATTGGGACGCCTGTGTCCGCATAGATACCTAACCAATCGCAAGGACAGCTCATCTGAGCTTGCCGTACATTTGTGGCCCAGGCTGTACCACCTTAGGGCAGACAGTAATTTAGCAGGAATTGAGCAACAGAAACATATTTCACCGTTCTGTATATCGCACGTTAGATCAACTTCATCGCCCACCACAGGCGAGGTCCATTCTCATCCCATTCTAGGCCCACAATGTAGAACAATCCAACAGTCACATGCAAGCCATGCCATGTTTTCCCACCCGTTGAACTTAGAGGCCACGTGAGAGAGTAGTGGCTGAAGTTCGCCCGCGACCTTATATGTTAGTGCACCAATGTGCTCAATTGACGTCCATGCTTATGAAGCAACGCTAGATGAGATAAATTGAGAAACTTTAGGAAATGGGGACTGGAAGTCAGCCTCCGTCTGATAACTAAACCTGTTTTCGCACTTTTTGCCTCGGAGGTACTTAATCTCTGAGTCTTCAAATCCCGGATGCCCTTTTGCCGTGGTAAAAATAAGGACAAGAAACTTAAATCTTACTCAGATTTTAGTTATTCACTTGTGTTAGAAGGATTCTTACAAAGTTCTTCTTGTCGCACTAGTCTGGTATTTTGGGATGGCCTCTATCCTTTATGAGGCTAGAGGTTAGATTGGCGCTTCCTTCCCGTCAGTCATCTGGACTTTGGAACGTTGTCCGGATGAACCAAGATAAGCTCATAAAGTCTTACACACTCCCCGGGGACTTTTCGCCGGCTCCTCGGACATCATTCTTCCACACGTTCGCATTCGATCTCGAAATTCTGTTAAGCTGGTTTAGGACAGACAAGACATGAATAGAAGTCGTTCGCCGTCGGGGTTCCGCCCCCTTTCCAAAGGCCAAACACGAACAACATCCCACGAGGACATCCTATTCCCGAAACTATACGAAGATGCTTGGGGTACCGGCGGATCCGGCGACAACCGCACTGATCTGGAAAGAGCCAAGATCTTTTTGCTTCGCTTCGCCAAGATGAACCCAGACCCGGTCTTCAGCTTCGAACTGCAAGCCATCGCGACAGACCAACAGTACCGCAACATTACAGCGTTGGCTCACGCGGTTCAAACGAGGATATTCGGCAATCGTCATCCCAGTTTTGCCCCTACGCCATTGCTTCAATGTGTCCGCTTTATGCTCATCAAAGCCAAGGTGCCGGACTTCATGTACTCCGACAAAACCAAAGTTGTGATGGACTTCTTCTTCGACCCAACGATATTCAGAAATGTCGAACCTCCGCCTGTAGACGCAGTCGTATATAAGTACCCCACAGGACGTCTCAAGGTTGCCATAGTTGGTGGAGGTCCCACGGCTCTGGCGTCAGCCATCTCGCTCGCCGAAAAGGGTGCTGGCAAGATCCAAGTCCAAGTATATGAAAGGCGCTGGGTGGTCATGGCAGGCCCGAACGGTACTTATGTCGACTATCCGCCGACCGCAAGGAGACGGGATCAGGTCGTCACGCTGCAAGAGTCAGTCACGACGTTGATGAGCCAGGCAACGCAGCAAGCACTTTTCGAAGGGAGCCCCGAGTGTGTTTGGCCTGGTTCAGCCAACATTCAGATCCGGAAGTTCGAGGATCGGTTGCTTCGAAGATGCCATGCGCCTGAGTTTTACGACCTGATACACCTTCACGCGGAGGGCGTTACACGCGAAGACTTGTACAAAGTTGGTGACTTTCATGTGCTCCTTGGAGCAGACGGAGCAGCATCTTGGGTCCGGAAGTCTTATTTCCATGGCTACGAGAACGAACGCGGAAGGAGTTATGCCCTTGGCTTGGCATTCGATCGGCCAGCTGGGCTTCCTTGGTCGCAACCTCTGAACGTGTTTCTAACGTTGGGCCAAACCCGTTATCTCCTCAACGCCAGTGACTTCGATGGTCGCGGGTATCTCAACATGCAGCTCACCGAGGAGGAATGGCACAAGATGTTGGCTATGGATGGTCAACCTGTCACTTTTGGGTATCCAGGATGTCTACGACGGCCGGATGGGACGATCCCGCCTGGTTTTAACGAAAACCAAGTTTTCGCACCGTCGGAGAACAGAGGAGGTTCGCTGTGGAGGTCGATATCCGATGGGTTGAAGCTTTTCGGCTTCAAGGAGAGCGAGGTCATCAACGTCGTGCGCATCCCGATTGTGGTGCAAGCTGTGCGCGAAGGAATCCAGTATCTCCCGCCATCAGATTCAGCTTCTATCAACCGGCCTCATGCCCTTGTCGCAGTCGCCGGTGACGCTGCTATGACGGTGCACTTTTGGCCAGGGCGTGGTCTCAACAGCGGTGTTAAGTCTGGTATCGCCCTAGGAGATGAGATTGTCCACGCTCTCAATGCGGGCAAATTCGTTGGTCTACCTCTGACGGCGATGCAGCAGTACAACGACTTCATCATGAAACTCCAGGATCGTGAGCACGATAAGCGCAGCATCCCTATCCTCAACCAGTCCGGAACACCGGAAACGCTTGGATGGCTCTTGAGCAAGGCGAATACAGTACCCGACAACGTCGCCATTGAATGGTTGGTCGGGGCCATGTCGCAGATTGCTGAGCGTCTAGAGCAACGAGGGGACTGGGCGTTTCAGCCAGTAGCAAATGTCGAGCCCCAACTTCGAATCGTTCTTCGACAACTCGACTCTGAGACATTGAGGGAGATGGCAGTCAGCTTCCCGTGGCCGACGAGGGAGATGGGTGGCGCGGAAGTCCTACCCCTTCGTTCGATGAAGCCCGAAGAGAAGCAAAGGTGGCTTCAACAGCTATGGGGCCTGTTGCGGGATGAAGCCCAGAAGAAGCCTCCGTCCCGCGGGGATCAAGGTCGTTCATCTCGATTCGAGGCACCTCGCCGGGCTGCCCTTCTTCCTCCGCGGGCAACCTCGCCGTCTCCGCAATTCCTTACCCCGGACTCGGGAAACCCCACTCCGAACCGGTCCGAGTCGACATTGCGCCGGAGCAATGCGAGCCGGGGTGTCTCCTCTCCTGGGCCATCAGAAAGGACCTTGGCAGTTCCCAACGGAGATCAAAACATTTCACGGCCGCGCTCGCCGTCTGTTGGTGGTGAAGTGGCACTTGGGAGGCTGCTCAGTGTCAGTCAACGGCCGGGACGCGCTATCTTGGCTGATGCCATGTCCCTGGCTCTTTTCCGTGTTGACGGGGACCCCTCAATGTAGTGTCATGTCCACATGATACTTCGTCAACCAATTAAATGCGAGATTATTGTGCACGGCCGGGCGCTTCAACCCCGCCCGATGATTACGGCGCTGATAAGGAGCGCCGATTCCGCTCTCCCCTCGCCGTCCGTCCGCCGAAGACACATTCCTTAAGCGTTCGCAACTCCTTTTGACGTTGCAAAGTCACTCAACAAGTCTCTGCTTGAGTTCTATTCCTGAAAGTCGATTCTTTAGCTCCTGCAGCCATGTACTCACCGCGTGTCGGCGATGGCCTCGACAGTCTGGACACTCCCTCCATGATTGTTAACCTCGATCTTATGGAATCCAACATAAAAAAGCTATTCGACAATTTTCTGCCTACTGGTCGCAAAGTACGACCTCATCTGAAGACCACGAAAAGCGCTGTTCTTGCCCGCAAGCTGGTGGCCGCCGGCGCAACAGGCTGTTGTGTGGCGAAAGTGTCTGAGGCGGAGGCCATCACCGCGGCCGGTTTCGACGACATCCTCATCACTTGCGAAATCATCGGTGCTCCCAAAGTTAAGAGGCTTGTCGAGCTGTTCCGGAAGCACAGGGACATCAGAATTGTGGTGGACAGCGAGGTTGGTGCAACCGCAATCAATGACTCCCTGGCCCAATCCGGCATCGATCAGCCGTTAACTACCCTGATTGATCTCGACGTGGGACTGCACCGAACCGGAGTTGCGCCTGGAGAGCCAGCCTTGGCTCTCGCAAAGCACATTGCGACGCTGCCGCATCTGCGGTTGATCGGTGTTCAGGGCTACGAGGGTCATCTTCAACATCTTCACGACCGTGAAGACCGCAAGAAACAGTGCCTTGAGTCGATGAAGACGCTGGTCGACACGGCAGAGCAACTGCGAAAAGAGGGTTTCACTATCGACGTTGTCACCACTGGAGGAACAGGAACTGGGGAGTTCTGCGCGCAGGTGCCCGGTGTAACTGAGCTACAGCCCGGCTCTTTCATTTTCATGGACACCGATTATCGAAACGCAGTTGGCACATTTTACTCGAACAGTCTTACCCTTTTGGCGACGGTAGTCAGCAAACAGGGCGAACGTCAGGTCACAATTGATACGGGCCTCAAATCCTTGACGACGGACAGTGGACTGGCAGAGTGCAAGGATCCCAGGTACAGACATGCGAATCTTGGCGATGAGCACGGCTCATTGACGTGGGATGAGGGAACGCCGGCGCTTAATGTGGGAGATCGGGTTGAGATGATTCCCAGCCACATCGATCCTACTATCAACCTTCACGATTTCTACTACGCGCATAGGAATGGGGTTATTGAAGAGATTTGGACTGTGGACTCAAGAGGAAAGGTCCAATAGAAACAGTAGGATGCATAATATCGAGTTTATTTGAGATCCCATGACCAACACCAAGAACCAAGTCAAAATGCAATCCCGCATCAGACCTTCTTGACAGCTTTGGTATATCTTGCGTCCGATCATGCGCTCTCGTGATGTTGTGTAACTCCGGCTCTCTTGTCATCCCCAGATACAAAGTTATCAGTAACCCTTGCCGATTCTCCGTCGAAAATGACGGCCATCTCCTCTAGCGTGTGACCTCTAGTCTCAGGGTAGAAGAAGTAGATGATCACCGTTCCGATGATCAGGATGACAACGAAGACAAGGTAATACTTCCAACCCATTGCATCGAATGCAATGGGGTTAACAAAAACGTTGAAGAAAATGCCGAAATACGTAGACATTTGCGTCAAGGCGGTGCCGCGAGCACGCAGCTGGTATGGCCAGATCTCGGCGGGGTATGATACGATAAGGGGTGTACTGTGTTTTTATATTTAGCGTCAAACCAGAAACAAACTTCGGGCTCCCAGGAAAGGCGATGCTTACAATGCAATGTCGTAAAAGCTGTAGTAGATGTAAAGGAAGGGAACAACTGCAAGACCGACCGATGCCTTTCCTGTCGTGGCGAAGCCACCGTTCAAACCGGAAAGGATGATGTAACTAGTGAGCATGCCCAAAACACTGGTGAGGAACAAGAAACGACGGCCAACTCTGTCGACGGACATGGCAGCCGAAACTGCCATGACCAGGTTCCAACTCTGCAAGCAGCCGTTGATGATGGTTTGGTCCGTGATCGACGTGATTCCGACGGCTTTGAGGACGTCTGCGAGGTAATAGCTGACCAAGTTGTTTCCGCCCTGAAACTGTTAGTAAATAACCCTCTTTATGTGAGTCTCAGTTCTTACCCATTGAGCCAACAGGCCAAGAGTAATAGAGATAAAGGCCCTGTGCCTGTTTCCGGGGGTCTTGAACATCTCCATCCAAGACGAAGTCTCGCCGGCAGCCTTGTCATCTTCGATCGCCCGCTCGATCTCGGCCATTTCGAAGTCAACCAGCAAGGAATGCTCGTCGCCACCTCCATGGAGCTTGACAAGGATTCTGCGCGCTTCCGCAACTCGCCCCTTTGAAACCAAGAAGCGGGGCGATTCGGGGACCATGATGGCGGCTGGGAGAACGACGATCGGTACGGCAATTTGAAGAAGGGAAGGGATGCGCCAAGCCCATGTGCTGTCGTAGTTTCGGGTTCCGTATGTCACCTGCATCTTGTGAGCAACATTCATACGAGTATGGTGATGATGCATGTACCCAGGCGGCAAATGAACTACCGACGAACCACCCACAGTTGTACAGCCTAAAGTCAAGCGCCTTTAGTAATGCTATTGCGAAGCTTCAGTAATGTTACACTCACGCTGTAAGGATTCCACGATGTGTTGGGTACGCCAGTTCAGTGATGAGAACAGGTGCAAGTCCACCCCACCAACCACTCGGTTGACCGATGAACAGTCGCCCGAGAATGAAGCCCGTCTTGTTGGGAGTGAACGCTTGCAGCAGTGATCCTAGGAACAAGAAGGCGTATCCCACGAACAAGCCTTTCTTACGGCCCCATCGGTTGGCGAAATAGGCGACGACAGGATAGGCGAGCATAGTCGATAAGGACTGGACGGCATTGATGAAACCCAGCCATGCGCCTTTCGGTTGGTCCATGAAATTCATCCATTGAGGCAGAGCCAACAACCCGTTCATCATCGATCCATCGTATCCGTTCGCGGCGCACAAAAGGCCCAAGAAGACGCAGTAGTAGTTGAGCCATCTCAGATGTGACTTCTTGTACCACGGCAGGCCATCCTTGGGGAGGACAGCTTCAAGCTTGGGGCTGATGCCCTTGCTCTTGTTGGAAGCACCCTTCGACTTTCCGAACATGTTCTCAGAGTGTCAAGGGACGTGAACCAAGAACAAAAGGGACCATGGAAGACTCCAAAAGCGCCGAAAGTCTGCTCGGGGAGAAAAGAAGAGCCAAGAGAGTTGGTAGTGACAAGACTTACTTAATTGCTTCGGAACCGGGACTTTTAAGTCGATGCACAGACATACAACCGTCCCAATTCATGGTTGAATCTCCATCAGCGGCAGGGAACTACAAGCGCCCCCCGTGGGGAAACCACTCAGTCTGACATGGGGTAAGTCTGGGGCACTTGAGGTGAAGCGTCTTCGGGGGATATCGGGGTCTGAACTTCGAGCACTTGTTCAGAGTTCACCTCCTTGGCAAACGGGGCTGTTGTTAAATCCTCGACATTCCCGCGTTGAGGCTCCGCTTGTCAACAGATCAGATGGTTAGATCCAAATAACAACGTCATTCACCCTCTAATGATATCGGATTTCATCTTTCCCATCTACGGGTTGATGCTGAAGTCATGAATTCTCTAAAGAGTTCTGGACGCGGGTCAAGTGGGTAAAGCTCGCCTCGAAAGAGCTACTAACTCGCTCACTAAAGCATCAGCTTCCGGTCTGAAAGGCTGTCAAAGAGTTCTTCAATTGACACATTGACAAGTAAATTCTAGATGTAAAAGATCAAGTCTGTGTTCTTCATATGCCGTGCAGGGAATCCGAAAGCGAGCTGAACGACTTCCCCGCATGATCTTACGACAAATAATCGGGATTTGAGGAGAGGTTGGGGGAAAGAGCGGGTCGTCGGACATTTGCGCCGCGTAGACAGGTTCCCAAGACGGCAGTACCTTCAACCTGGTGGATTATTCCTTGACCATAATGAGTCGCGAGTGGTCATAGCTCGCCGGTTGCCAGGCAGTTTTGAGTCTGGACTTGATTCGGTGAATGCTCACCGCAGGGGATACTACGACTCGCGGAGTGTCGGGCAAACTCCGCGCTCTACACCATTCAGCTCCGACAAACTCCGCAACGCGTTCAAAGAGTAGCATAACAACGTCAGGGACGGGTAATTATCGGCATATCATTGCTTTCAGCTCCTACGGACCAGGATATCGTGGGCGTTCCCGGACTGAGCGGTCCGTCATACCGTCTGTACTCCATCACTTGCGTCTTAGACCTCGCATACCATACGCGTTGAACCACGGACATGCTCATGCGTGCGTGATGTTACGCTCATATTCCTCCATCGAGATTGTGCGGCTGCCCTTGCCTTTTCTGTTGGAACATTCCTCGATCTGGGAAGCACAGCCCCTGAGACATGGGCTTATCTTTCTGAGTGCTGTGAGCCTCACACAATGGGGTTGTAGAACCTCATCCGGTTCTCTGGATCCCACTTCTTCTTCAAGGCCCTCAACTTCTCCAGTCTCCATTCTTCCCACCCATACACAGACTCCAAAGACTCGTCCCCATGCGCATAATTGACGTACGCCCGCAGCCGCTCCGGATCGTCGCTCGCTTTCAGTAGATGACCCCGCAACCTCTCTCCATAGTCTTGAGCTAGAGCATCCAGAGACGCGTTTGGCTTGTACACGACGTAAGGGGTAACCAAGAGATCATCATCGCGATGCGGGAAGGCAGAGCTCTTTTCATCGATAGCCTTGACCCCCTGCGTCGAATAGCCTTCCAACATGAAGAACGAGCCCGCAAGCTCGGGAACGGTAAGAGACATCTCGGTCATGTCGTCAAACACTTTTCGAATGGCGGGAAGATCGTATATCTTTAGCCCGATAGGATACCTGAGACCAGTGTTGCCTTTGGCACAACCGAGGCTGTTCTCACTAGTAAACACCTTCACAGCCAAGTCAGGCATCGGGGTAGAGCCACTTTCGGCACTGACATGCTCGATATCGAAAAGAGGCTTGGCATACTCTACGGTATCACTTTCACTTCCATCGTTAATGATGGCGTACCAGATGATTGGCTAGCAACGTTAGCCATGAAAAGGAGGTGGATCCGCATTCGGGGAACGTACTCTCTCCGGATCAATGTCGGGAAGGTTAATGAAGTAAATCCAGTGGGCGATTTCAGGCGGTTGCGTCTCCATCATCTTGTTGGTCACTTCCATTACCTCTTCTAGGTGCTCAGCGAGGAAGATGAAAATGCTGTAGCCCCAAGCATTGTTCTTGATATCGTAGACGCGGTACTCCCACTCGGTCACAATGCCGAAGTTGTGTCCAGCTCCCTGCAAGGCCCAGAAAAGATCGGGGTTGGTCTCCTCTGATGCTGTCACCGCTTCGCCGCTGGGAAGAACAATCCGGGCCGAGATGACTTGGTCTGAGGCTAGGCCGTACTGTCCCTGAAGCCAACCATGGCCGCCTCCGAGGATTGGTGCTGAAAAGCCGACGCATTCGCAAAGGCCGGTCGCTTGGGGAGATAAGCATCTGATCCCTGTCAAACATTCTGGGGAAATGGACTCACTCGTCTGCTTGCCTGCCGCCCAGAGGGCATTGACAACCGTTTTCACGCTCGCGCCGCCGCCTAGAGTTGCCGTCTTTCCATCTTCTGCTATCTCAACCTGATTCCAACCCCGCACGTCAATCATGATCGCGTCTTTAGCATCCTGCAATGCTTCGGTCGCGCCATGCCCGCCAGACCTGGCGAGGAAGGGTATTTCATGTTCATTAGCGTACCGGATCTGTGCAAGTCGGTATCAATCAGTCTTTCAGTCCACTGACGATCAGTCGACCAGAACTCGTTCTCGACTTCGTGTATACGTACCGTGGCTTGGATGTCACTCTCCGTAAAGACATTCACGACAGCACCCACGCTAGGCGCATGCCACTCTCTCCACCTGCTTATAGACGATTCGAATGATGGCTCATCTGGCAGCAAGATAGATGCTTGGGGCGAAAGCTGCGCCGCAAGCTCCGTCCAAGATCCCGCGACGTTGTGAGCAAGCAGTGAAGCGAGACCGAGGCGGCCCAAGATCTTCTGGGTAGAGACTGTCTGGTTCAGCGCCCAGGCTACGCCAGCGGTCAGTACCTCCATGTCAAATATGCAAAGAATCAAGTTTGAGCTCAAGAGATGAGAAAACTATTTGCAAATTGTCCCCTCATCCACTGGTGAGTCGCAACACATAGGTAAATAATTTGTCAAGAGAAGTGCGGGGCTTGTGCATGTTTTTTATCGTCGCAGTCAACAGAAGGGACAGTTCAAAAGCTGCATGACTTAGCGAATAATCTGACAGCAGATCAGCGGCTAACCGAACTCGGTCAGTGGCCAGTGGGATGAAGAAAACTGGGAGTATCGGTGTGATAGTATGGTTGCTTTTAAGACCAAAGTTCCTTCTGCTGCTCCAGCTTGTGGAGTAGAATGCAACTCTCGCCATGTTGTCAACAGACAGGTCAGCACGTCGGCTTGGAAAATAGAGTTTGAAAGCATTCTTGGCGATTTCACCATTTCCCATGGGCCGGATTCCCGGACTTATCGTGAAGGCAAAGTAAAAATTAACATTATTACGTGGCATATCTTGGCGTAGCCCTGTGCTCTTATTCATAGCTTATTTCAACCCCGAATATCCTTCGCAGAGGCTCACTGTTCCAATCTCCAAGCTCTTAACAGCTGAGATCAAAAACGGGAGTCGAGCTGCCGGCCGGCGTCACGCCGAAGGAGATGTCGGTCTGCGCAGTGTTCGCATCAAGAAGAGTGTACCACCAAACGTTGCGCTGGCCAAACAGAGCGCAGCCGACCTGAGACCAGTAGTTGCGAGCATTGTCGACAGAGGCGACAGCAGCGCCCGACTGAGGACCGACTACGATAAACATATTAGTCAAAGACATTTCGAGACGTGTAGCACCGTAACGGTGAGGCTGGATCTGGTTCAACTTACTGTGCGGCCAGCCCGTCTCGGTGATGTACACAGGCTTTCCTCCTGCAACACTCTCGGTGTTGCCCACGGCAGTCCAGAAGTTGTCGGTGGCCTGCTCGATCGCGTTGGGCTTGGTCGACTCGAAGTAGGGGAAGGAGTTGTGGCCGAGCCAGTCGACAGAGGCGGCGACACCGGCATTCTCGCCTCTCACCCACGCAGTCCAGGTGTCGACGTGGCCGATGGGCTTGCCCTCGAGCGCGGTGCCGCGGATCCAGTCCCTCAACCAGCCGATGTATCCCTCAATCTCGGCGCCGGTGGCTCCGACGCCGGCGTTGGCGGCAACGCCATCGGGGCTGCTGCGGTAGAGATCCTCAGACCCGACGCTGATGCCGACGACACGGTCAGTGAAGGCGGTGCCGTACTGCTCGGCGGCGCGCAGCAGAGAGTTGAGCTCGTTCTCGTAGATGCCGCGGCCGGCACTGGCCCACAGGCCCACCAAGATCTGAGTATCGGTGTCGATCGCGGCCTGGTAAGCCGAGATCGGGTCGTTTACCGTGCCACACTGGATGGATGTGTAGAGACGGGCAGATGCGAAGCCCGATGTTCCGGCCAGGCTCTTTGCGGTGTTGAAGTAGCTCACGAAGTCATCGTAGCCTCTGCAAGAGCCGTCTTCGTTGGTGGCTCCGTAGTTGAAGCCCTGCTGGGTCTGGGCCAAGACGGTGGTGGCCAAAGTGGCCGCGACAGCTCCTCTCAGATACATATTGAAGATATTAAACTATAGATAATAATTGAGAATTAGGGATGGATGAGGGCTTCTGGAAGTCTGGTCGAAGCTGGGCATCTCAGGGTCCTTATTTGTTTACGTTGGGCCATCTTTAAGGTATTTAAAGTGCGCCACATGTTCGGTAGCATGTACAACAAAAATAGCTACCGACAGACACGAGAGAATTTTTGTGCATGACGTCGCTCGCGTGCCTTCGTGGAGCTCGTATTCTTGCCAGCCAAGACGCATCTCACTGCCGTCACCGACCGGTTTTCCATTGGGGTAAACATGGTGAAATGTGAAAAAAGAATGGTATTGGACCTGGCAGTCAGCTAGTAGTGATCGGCAGACTCAGCCTACAATCTCCACTTGCACCGTCAGTCTAGGCCCCTCCTAACTCGTCATTCCCGTCCAGCTCATCGTCAATGGGGCAGTCTTGGCGATAATGTGCGCTGATTGAGCCCCATCAGTCCGCTGTTGGCTGGGTTGTTTTGTTCGGTCCCCCCTAGAGCACGATCCTCAGCTTGGACTCTCAGCCCCTCGCGGTCCCTGAGTACTGCTTCCTTTTGGTATTCTAGAGAGATTATCGACGGCCGGGGAAACGTTCCGCCAATTTGACATCCCCTTTCCGCGTGATTACTCCCGCTGTTTTGGTGTGTTCTAGACCTGAAAACTGGTCTCGGTAACTGGAACCCCAGCAGCGCATCAACTGAAAAATGGCGGTGGAGTGTCTCTGATTCAACACAATGTCTCCTGTTTTCACGTCGTGTTCCATGCAGAATCCCGAAGGATCTTATGCAAAATGGCTTGGGATTCCGTGCGATGAATCATGTTTTGTACTACATAAAGTCAGTCTTCTGCATCGCAACACAAGAATCACACATGTTTCTTGACTGCGAGAAAAGCCCAAGGTGCGATCCTGATGTCCATGCAGGGACGACAGCACGGAGCGGGTCGGTACCTGAATTCCAGGCCCATAACCTCGGGTTCACGGCTGACTGCGGCGTACTTGTGTAGCAATTCTTTTGCTGACATGAAATCCGCAGGAATACACACATGATCATTTGATTCATATACCCAATATTCAGAAAAGCTCTATGACTGTTATGAAATTTGAGGCTCTGCATGACCGTGTGTACGTCTGGCTGTACTGCACTGGGGCCCCCTGAGTGAGCCTAAATCTGCCGCCTGGGCCCCGGCTTGGCCAAGATGCCGTCCGAAGGTTCCGGCTAGGGTCCAAGAAGCTCGAGCAACAAGACGGCCGGTGAACGGGCCGAAAGAGACAATACCGGCCGCATCACGTGCTGATCTTTGACTGAAGCAGATATCAGGTGATCGAACAATTTGTCTGGGCTAGTTCGCCTCATCAGTTGCCAGAAGGAACGCTAGGCGTACTTCCAGCGCTCCTTGATGTCTGTATTACTACACATTAACTATGTCATCCTCACCGTCACTTGTGTATTTGTACGTGACTGCGAAAACGACCCTGTTGTTACATTTGTCCTGGTCTCATTTCATCGTCTTGCTCCATCTCCCAGAGACAAGTGATCGGGCTTCCCGGTGCCCTTCCATCCTCACTCTCATCAGCTTGCGCAGGACGGACGACCCGTAGCATGTAGCGATAACAGCTAGAACAGCCGAGGTTCCGCACACGCCCGGAAACGCCCAGTTGTAGTCTACAATGTAGTTAGATATATTCATGCCGTAGAAGGCAGAAAAGAAGGAGCCAGACGCAAGGCCAAGCGTCCCCATGCGGTACTTGAGGTCGAGTAACATCAACGAGTTGCGGTTGGCATCGAGAATGGCGCTGGCGCTGGAGGCAGGCCAAGACGGAAGAAACAGTCAGAGGGGGTTCTAGAATCTGAAGCAATGGTGTGTGACACAAACCTCTCTTGGGTGTTCCGAATGCTGGACACCAGACTCTGCGCCTCCTGCACGATCTCGTTGAGAGCGTTGTAGTACGACCCCAGTAATGACTCTGCCGCCGTGAGGTCGTCGTCCACAGTCTTTGCCAAGGCATTCGGGTCTGCCTTCTCTGTCAGATACAGAGCGGCAAGACTGTCGTCCCAATCGAGGACATCTTCGACAGCGCCGAGGACCAGCTCCGCTTGCGCCGCAACCCAGGTTGCCCTGCCGGACAGACCGAACAGGTTCAGCAACACGCGGCGGTCCACATCATCTTCGAGAGATGCGAGAACACGATCAGCCGGAAGTCGCACAGCCGCGAGCTTTCCCTCGAGCTCCGTTACAACAGAGCTCAAGACAGCCTCTAGGGCCAGGAACTCGAAGGTGGCTTGCGGCTGCGCGTATGTCTCGTCCTCCTTGCGCTCGCACGCTACCTCAGCCAACGCCGCATTCCTCTGTTTTATTGCTTCGCCGATGTCGCGCAGAAATGCTTCGCGGGAGGTGGGACTCGTCGCACCGTCGAAAATAAGGGCTCGATCGCGCTGCACTAACACCTTCAGGTGGAAGAGGTGGATGAGAATGGTCGAGGGCCGGATGCCAATGTGGGAGAGTGTCGAAAGCTCAATCTTGCGAATGTCCCGCGGGACAAGCCCGTAGCTTGTGGTGAGCTCGGTTTTCTTCGCCGAGATATATCGCACCGTCACGTCGCCATTTTCGTCCACCTCGGTGCACCGAAGCCGCTTCGGCTGGGATGGGATCGCACTCGGAGCACTTTCGAAGGTCAGGGGGACAGAGGCTTTGGTTGCGATAGATCGAACGGTCAATTGATGTGCTGTGAAGCAGATTCGGTAGGAATGTCGAATTAGGCGCATGGCCATCGAGGCAGGGCTCGACAGGTGAGTTGTAGATTTAACGCAGCTAGGGTGGCTCTTGCGTCCGAGCATGGATCGAAATTATTTGATGATTTGCAAGCCACATTATGGCGCCACAGTCTTCAGCCACTCTATGTGCATGAATTTTTGTCTGATGCAATGTAGGGAGCTGAAAGATGAGCCAATCGTTGTAACCAGAATATACAATACTTCAGTTGAGGAATAACTTGGGACCACTTTTATTCTCTAGGCACCCTTTCCAACAGTTCCGGCGAGATATTTATCTCTTCCAGATCAAAGAAGCTGGAAAGCAAAAAGACGGACAACCAAATAAGATACGTTGCACAGTAATAATGGGCGACACCGATTGCCAGTCTACCGGATTCTCGGATCCGGTCCGGCGTTCTAGCGACCCCTTTCCCCTGTTCGATCTACCACTCGAATTACGGGAACAAATATACTGCTATCTGGTCTACTACGGCGGAACTGTGAACCTCTCGAGAAGACACTGGGGGGGTTTGGTTTACACGACAGAGTCTCGTTTCAAACCTGACACTGTCATCTTGAGAGTGAGCAAGCAAACATACTCCGAGGCCATGCCGCTACTCTACAGAAGCTGCACCTTCGACCTGGGATCAGATGCAAACGAACAAACTGTCAATGAGTTCTTCGGCAGGTTCTCTAAGCAAACAAGAAGGAATATTCTGCGTGTAACGATGTTTCCCCGGCGCTTCTTTGCAGCCGTTCCACGCATCCCCTGGGAGCCGGCGTGTCTGGCTGTTGCTGCGTTATTGCCTGCCCTTCAGGAGGTCACCGTCGTTCTCAACCCCAATGACTACCCGTTTCTTTTGCGCGACGATGAAGCGGCGGATTGGATTGTTGGACCGCTCTCCAATATTCGTGGAGCGCAGAAAATACTGCAAGTGGTTGAGACAGGTCCGAACAGCAAGAGAGTTGTCGCACGATGGAACGAGCTGGTAAAAGCTGCGGACTCGGCACGGCGCAAGCGAGAAAGAACTGGGAGTCGCAGACTACCTACCAATAATTAACGAGATGGAAGGCATCAAATGCCCGTAGCCTGTGCTATGATATCAGTAACGTGGGGTGGCTATTCTTCTGCAGAAACATTCCAAGGTGTCACTTGCCTAATGAACGGTGTGCATTAGTAGTCTGTGAACTCCTCTCTTCAACCGAATGCTGTACTTGAATAGACTATATACCACTCCTCATGACAGACAGAGCACCTCAAGCTAAGAAAATTGTTTCCGGAGATGACTGCCCAAGAGCGGAATCCCACGCATCAGCATGAATCTGCCCAACAGCAACCCGTTCCACCCACAAACCTTTCCTTTCGACCAACATGATGTTCAGAGCCCACCATCTTCGGTATTTATACGCTGTTGTATCGAATATTTCTTCGTAGTACTCTTTGGCAGAGGGATACTCCGGAGGCAAGTCGGGGCTTGGCGTGGCGTCGATGTCAGCTTGAAGAACCTCGTCTTGGTCGCTGCGCGACAGCAAAATGAATTCCCATTTCTCCTGGTCATAATATTTTGAGAGATTGATGCCACGAAGGGTTCCGCAGTGTCGGCCATTGCTGTCATATACCCAGCCTGCGCCGGTCAAATGTCCTTGAAAGTAGCGACTGCAGGCTGGGTCGAAGATCGGGGACTTGATCTCGAAGGCTTTGGTATCGATGATATTTCCCCTGAACATAAGAGTGTTTGGCGGGAGATCACTCCCCAGATGACGAGAGTCCAGCATACATGGTTGTTTTTCATGTAGTGATGATGCGAACATTTCGCCGCCGTGGTCGGAGCTCCCCTCGTCGCCAATTCTTTCCCACCCGGTGGTCTCGCTGATCCAGTATTCTTCGACCTCGGACTTTGTAGTCACCACTTTCCCCATGAATTTGTCTTGTCTCCATGGGTCCCAGTACACGTATGCGTCCCATGCTGTCCAACACCAAGTAGGTGAGCGGCAAACCATAGCATCCGAATTTTGCATGGCGTTATTTCTCGGTCGAAGTACGCCGCCATATGGCGCCATCCAGAAAAGGAAGGATTCGAAGCTCTTCTCTGGTAGAGCACTGACAAATTTCCAGTCGAACGCTTCCCCCATCTTTGTGAGCAGGCCGGCAAAAGCGCTGAGAGAGTCGGAATGGTGAGACAGTGTCCTGTTTGAATAGCCCTGCACAAGACTTTGGTAAACACTTTCCTGGTATGTGGCACTGGAACGAGAAAAAAGACTAGTCGAGCTGTTTTCCCAAAGGTGCATTCCATCATGGTAATACTCAGTGTTGCTTTCTGAAGCCCGACGAGCGGAGCAAACCCAGAACACTTGGTAGTCGGTGAAGTATATGCATTTTCCGGAGAATATGCCTTCCTGGAAGGTCCAGGCTCTGGTTTTCCACTTTGATTTCCACATGAGAGGCAGGAGGCAAGGAGGCTTGGCTTCCAGCGCCCGATCACCGAATTTGATCAGGGTGTAGGGGGCCTCGCGGGGGTAGGAGATACCAGGCAGACCTTTATTGGCATCCTTTCCGGTTGTAGCAACGATGGTTGCTAGAGATGATTGGTAGATCAGATGCATTCGAGAAATGTATCGTTCTTTGAAGGTGTCATCGTCCTGCACAATGCACAAAGAGTCCACCCAAAGATATCGTTGCTTGACGTTGGCGGTAAATGTGATGGCGTCCTGGATGACTTGTGGCATTTGTCCCATAACGCCGTTCAAAGAGCCAGGAAATTGCAGACTGGGGAAATTGGTCTTCTGGCTCCGAAATGCTACGAGGTCCCCCCAGACGTAGCTGAGGGCAATGTAGCGACAATCCCAGTCCCGCTGGACTAGACACATATCTTGGACGTCAACCAGCCAGAAGCCTGTAGCGCCCTCGGGACTTGGGTCTGACCCGACGCTACACTCGTGGTGCGATTGGCAGTCTTCTATCCACGAGCTGATCAGACCGTAGTCCAATTCTCCAGTGGTAGCAGGTGGCACAATTTTTACGCCGTCGCTAGTATTGTCTTCCAAAGGAGCACCGATGAATCCTAGTAGTCTGTAGCTTCCGAAAAAGCCTTTTGGCATTGAATCAGATGTAATGCTGCAGTAAACCTTGATCAGCGGAGACGATGATCCAGCTTGTTGCTCGTCAACTTGTAGATAGCACATCTGATCGGGATGCTCTCCTGGTCGCCAGTGTGGATCTAGGTGAGCATGGAATGCTTGGATAACCAGTCTGCAGAATGAGCAATGTTCGCTTTTGGAAACAATTTCTTGAAATAAACCGAGCTCCAAGTTCACGGCCTTCGTTGGAACATTGACGATAGCGTCGAAGGGAATGGTGCTGCAACGACTGCAGAGGTGGCTTGGCTCATCCTGGAGGCCGGTCATGGCTGCGTGAAGTATGCGATAATTATTTAAGAATGACCACGAACTAGACCTCTTCGCTCCTGGTTGAGAAAGTCGGTGGTGGAAACGAGACACCAAGTTGGCAACAACAAGCAGTAAAGCTGGACGCCGTTGAAGAGCGTGATCTTTTGTACGAGGGGGATCGGCAATAATGCACGCGGCCCAAAGTGGACCGACGTGGTATTTAAGACTTGCTGCCTGTTGGTTGCGTGGTGTATTTTCTTTTGTGCCACAGTCCTGCATACGTTACTTCCGCAATCGTGGGCTATGGGTTGCGTAATGCCCAGAGCGAGAAACACAAGCTTCAAAGCTCCGAATGATCCAAAACAGGCTGAAATCACACTCATAGATTTATCGATCTGTACGTGTAGACCTTAACTACTTTCGATAAAGTAGTGGTCAGTCTTAGTACATTTGCTAAGAAACCCGTCCTCAGAATCGTCCCCACGCAAGCTGCTTGAAAGAACAAAGATGACGGCAAAAAGTAAGGCCACGAGCTTCAATCCCCATCCATCTCATCATCCTCTTCGTCGATATTGCGGAAGGCATGATCGTGGGCAATCAGGCTCAGGGGGCAGTAGTCGGGCTTGATCTTCTTCTTCTTTTTCTGGTCCTCATCGCCCTTGACAAAGCTCCTGGCATCATGTCCAATCGAGATGATGAATGACTCCAAGACATTGCGGGTGATGTATGTGCCAGGTGTACCCCAGCAGCGAATACCCGCACGAATCTCCTTGGTGATGGCATTGGCCACGTCGGGGTTCTGGTTCTTCGTCCGCCAGCCAGCGACAGTGACGGAAACCAGGAATACCCACCAGATATATCGAGCACGAGGACGAAAGTCGGTGAGGAACTTGAGCTTACGTCCATGAAGCTCAAGAAGAGAGTGAATACCTTGACTGAAGCTGAGTGTCTTCTCTTCGGTGAGGGTCGGATGGGAAGGATCGATAACGATGATTTTGTACTCCTTCACCTCCGATTTCTCCCAATCGCGTAGGCGTTGCTTGCGCTCCTCAGTGTCAGTCAAGGGAAAATCGAGGTCAGCGGGCTCCAGATCAATATCCGGCACGATAGCCAGCACGCCGTCATCCAGGGCTTGTTCAATGTCCTTATGAAGGAAGAGGCCGTTCTGCGCTTTGAACAACTCCTTGACAGTACCCGGGCCGAAAATTGTGTCCATCGAGTCTCTGAAACGATGTGAAAAGAGATGTACAGTATGAAATATCTCTCTCCGATTCCATTCCGCAAGTACAGGATCCCAGCAGCAACTTTTGTAGCGGCGATCAGGACAGTGCTTCTTCAGCATGTGATCTCTGAATGCGAGCTGGTCCTTATTATCACGTTTGCTGACCGCGATGTTGATCTCCATGGACTGCTTATGAGCGAGGTACTTGGTGGACCACCTGTGGTTGTTGTCTTTTGCTAGCCAGTCCTCCAGAGTATTGACTTCGCCTTTGTCCTTGGCCTTAAGAAAGTTGACGTGTGCCTCCAATGCCACCTCATCCATGTACATTTGCTCGATGTCGGCGCTGTCGGACCAGAAGCGGGAACCGGACGACTTCGAGGGCTGGACCTTGACTCGCTTCTCCTTTAACTTGTACGTGAGAAGCTGGCGCTGGTAGTCGAGTTCCTTCTGAGTCCCGGTGTTGAGGATGTGAAGTCTGTCGGCCCAAGGGACACCGGGCGCAGGGCCCTTGCCCTTGAATGCTTCTGCCATGGCGACGGAACAGGAAGAAATTGACGCTGGATGAAGACAGCGAAGAAGAAGGACGGCGAAGGAGGACGAAGACGACGGAAAGGGAGAGAGTGACGCCGCACGAAAATGACGATGATGGTTGTTGTTTGAGAATGGGATTGTTTGGTGAGAAGGTAAGGCGTCAGGCAAAGGTGAAAAGTCTGCAACCAATTTTAAGTCTGGAAAGCAGGCAGGTACGTCGTGGACGGAAGAATTCACCCAAGGTACCTACCTTCCTTCCTTGATAGAGTTTATTTGACACGTCTCCGATATACCCGAGAGGCAATTCTCAGGTTCCTGAGCTCTTTGAGTTCATAGACGCTCTTTGACAGGCCTCTCAATTGGAGGCATGCATCTTCACCCTGGGACATGCCTAGAAGAAAGCCCGGTCTTTCTGCAAGCTGCTGCAACCTTCCTTGCCTTCCTTGTTCACTGCGTGGTAATCGCCTCGGTTGAGATCATGGTCTATGTCTCGCGGCTGAGAAAGCGAAACAGAAGCCGAGTGCCGTCGTTGAAATCTTCTCAGCCAAAGACCAATCAAACTTATTAAACAGACGCCAAAAGTCGGAGATCAGCATACTCATGCAAGCTGCAGAGAGTCCAGACGTTTAAGTGAAAACCTAGATGTGGCTCGGCGATGCTGGAAGAGCGGGATTCTGATGCGAATAACCATTTTGTCCTTGTATTTTGGGGGGGCTATGTACTCTAGGAATGGCTTGGAATCTGTTGAGATCTAGCCATCTTGGTAAGTTCAACAACGTTACTCGCTGTACCATCCACCCATTCTCTAGGTTCTACATTTTTCAGCAATCTTGGGGTGCCTATGGATCCAAAGCCCAGCGAGGTACCCGTCTTAGGCGACCCCTTCCACCCCTCGTTGCCTGGTGACCACAGGGTACCTCTCCTCATTCAAATCACGGCGTGACCAATAGCCTCGGCCAAATCAAGCACTTCCGGCTGAGGCTTCGTCGCGCCAGATTGAACCGTCGAAATCCACTCGTCCACGGCCTTGACAAGGCTCGTCGCCTTCCTCGTGTAAGTGCCTTCCGCGCTTCCGGACGTTCCCCCGTCGTCTTTGATATCCATGCGAAGGTAGGCGAGTCTTGCCTGAACCAGCGCCTCCAGCATCACGTCGCAAGTCGAGGCATGAATCGGGTTCTTCCTAATGTTCTTCTGCAAGGTTCCGCCGCCGACGACCCTGGTGACCAAGCTCTTCGAGAGCTTGATGAAGAAGTCCTTGCGCCGTCCGTCGAGATTCTGGCCATGTCTGCTGTAGCTGTACTTGAGGTTCTTGGCCTCGCTCATCAGAGTGCGAGCAAATTTTGCGAGACTGCCTCGGTCGCTCTGCAGGCCATCCAGGCCGAGACTGCGGCAGAGGTTGTCAGAAACACCTGCTTCGAGGGGTCTGGCGTTTCCGAAGTAGAAGCCGGCGCTGAAAGTGTGTTTGATCGTCTGGCTTAGACGAGAGAGCGCGTTCTCCAGCTTTTCGTGTGAGTTCATTTCGGGGCGAGAAGTACGGATGGCGGCGGCGCCTGTTATCGGTCAGCATATCAAAACTTGAGCGGAATTGAAGGTCCGCTGGCTTTGCTTGAGGTGAACATACCCAGTCCTTTCTCGCGGTTCTGAATCATCTTGGCAAGGCCACGACGTCCCCTCGCTTTGCGCACCGCGCGCTCCGAGATGGTTTCGGTGCTCTGGGTGGCATGGGCGACGCCAGGAAGGGCTGAAGAGGGTGCAGAGACTGGATTCTCGCGATCGATTTCCATCTCGTTGAAGGAGGATGTCATCTCGGCGACAGGCTTTGGGTCTGCCATTGTACAGACTTGCCAAGGGAAGCGCGCTAGCAAGTATTGTCGAAGGTGAGAGCAATTTTTGAGGTTGCAGGAAGATTGGAATTCTCCAATTTAGTGTGTTGCAGTCAGCGCCTGAAGAGGTTTTCCGAGAGCAGGTTTTTGATGCATCAGGTGACTTTGTGAATACTATGAATAGCCGATGTCGAATCGGGGTGCGTCAAGGCTTTGTGAAGCAAGGTGAATAGCGTCGGGTCAAGTTATGACGTTTGTGGGGAGTGTGTACCTGGACGACTACGGCCTTAGCAAAGAAAGATTAGTTGTAAAGTTCAGAAAATTCACAACTATGTTGGGACAGGAATTTTAGCATATATCTGTATTACAGGAATGGAGAGACAGGAAATATGATATGCAGCATCCTAGGTATGCTATTGATTGCAAGTCTCTGCATGCCCCTTTCACACTCAGTAACATGAAATGGGTGTTTCTTTTCACGAGCACCAGGAATGTCTTATTTGCTACGCTAGGTAAGCTAAGGGTCCTGCCTTAGCTTTCGCATCTGCTACGCTAAGCTAGGGATCCTGCCATAGCTTTCGCACAATCACCAAGTCCTTCCACAACCATCATGTTGATATCTCATACCAATTCGTAGTCTTGATCGTCTCCAGGATGTTGGCTAATGAGGATTCTGCATTGGATATGCACGCTCGATTGCGACGATAGCGACACCGAGGTCGTCACGGTTCTGGATATAGGAC
Organism: Colletotrichum noveboracense; assembly: GCA_026319125.1. Taxonomy (NCBI): domain Eukaryota; kingdom Fungi; phylum Ascomycota; class Sordariomycetes; order Glomerellales; family Glomerellaceae; genus Colletotrichum; species Colletotrichum noveboracense. The sequence continues at coordinate 59,695 of JANUHK010000057.1, read as the reverse complement.
TCTCTCTCGGTCACCCCCATAGCAAGGAGGAATCCAATGAAAATCTTTGCCTCTAACAGATTTAATGCGCTCTTTCCCCAGTAACGAATGGCCTTTTCCACCTGGCTCTTGGTGTGCGCAGCGTGGGTTGTATGCTCATAGTTTCTCAGGCATCGCCATGACGCAACCAAGGCTGCAGACAGGAATGACCACCCGACGAAAGAGACTCGCGGTCTCATGGACGTCTTGAACTTCAGCTTGTGGCCGTGAAGCGAACCAAGTTCGCGTTCAACAACCCCATATTTTGTCGTGATCTTACACGTGTCGTGGACTAGCGGGTGCGCTTCATCAATGACGATCAACTGATAGTCCTGGACCTTGTTCATCCACTCATCGAAGTGGCTTTCAAACAATTCCGTTTGGCTGATCTTTGACGGAGGTTCCATGCCGAGATCAGGGACGATCGCCAGAACACCCTCTTCAATGGCCCTCGAGACGGAAGGAGGGAGGAAGAGTCCGTTGTCGGCCTTGCATACACTGTTGGAAAAGCAGCCGAATATTCTTAACATGGTATCTCTGGACCTGTAAGGAAACAGAAGCATGGAATCGCGGTAGCTCAAATCCGGGTTCATACCACCGAGTACAGGATCCCAGACGTCGTTATTCTCCAGAGCAGAGGAGCCACAGTACAGCTCAGCCATTTTCAGACGCATTTCCTGATGGTCGGACCGGACGTCATCGCGCAAATGCTCCTCCCAAAGGTGTGGGTCATGAAGTCGTATCGAGTATATCGAAAAGCCGTCGCTATGTAGACTGGCCGTGGGACCAGTGGCTGAAAATGCACAGCGTCTGGCGATGCGCTCAAGCTCCACGTGCGCCAGAAACCTAGTTTGATAAAGCTGGGATGTGTCGAAGTCGACCATCCAATCCTCAAAGCTGCTGATTTGATGGTATTGATATTTCGCGGCAAGCAAAGCATGAAAGTGGGCCAGGAATACGAGGGATCGCTGCCGCAACTCCTGGCGTTGTATGTTTTGAATCCAGAAGTCTCGCTCATGAAAGGGGCCGGCGGAAGAAGCAATCGAATCCGCATTCACCTCCAGGGCTTTCTTGTATTCTCCAACTTCATTGATCAATCTTTCCATCGGCCATGATAAATATTCCTCGGCGTTCGTCCAAGGAACCGTACGTCTGACAGCCACAGCCTCTGAGAAGAGTGGGCGGCCCATTGTGATCGAAATCCGTGAGCCGTATTGGACAGAAAGATATGAGACGGAGAAAGACTAGACGGTGAAGTAACAGACAGAGAAGTATTAGACGGTGAAGAGGATGACAAACTGACGCGATGAACTCGGTCGTGGGTGTCCATGGAATATATCTTGTACGATTATGACTGACCTTCGACTTTCTGGTTCGATGGTTCCAAAGACGGCTGCCAAGTTAGTCAAAGGTTCCATGATACCTTTTGAACCATTCGCTCAGCGAGTCTCGGTGTCGCAGAGATTTCTTAATAACGATTGGAGTTGGTGTTGAGAAAACGTCGCCAGGACATGCGATAACCTTGGTAGCTTACCTGGAGGGCACGGAGCGTTCGTGCCAAGCTGCAAATGCAACACCATTGGGACATTGGCGGTTCTTTTTATTCAAACCGTGATCCATAGCGGTGTTGGAAAACCTCCCCCTTTATGTCTTCAGCTCGCAATGGTTCCCACGAGACCTCCAATTTGCGGTGCCTGGAATATGTGGAATGCGATAATGAAGCCCGCTACATTGAACATCTCCAGTCTGGTCTGTGTAGATGAATGTAAATTTTGAAACAAATCCTCGCAAGTCATCTAGTGAAACTTCTTGGTACTTTGCACTACTGTACTGTCTTCCACAATTTGCGTCGTTGCAGCGTTGAAACTTTTCGATTGGCCGATGTTATTCTTGGGCCTATATTGATGCCACAATTGGACGCAAACTGAACTTCCGTAATGTTCCTGGTAGAACTTCGAGCATGAGTCAAAAGAGTGATTGAGCAGACCCAAGGGGTGTTGAAATGCGGTAACGACTGCTTGTTCAGAGTGATCGAAATGCAAAAACTCAACGAATGTGACAAGCCGTCCTCCCCCCTCCATCCTGCGCTTCGCATTTCCCAGATAGTGCCGAATGCACTGCCACTCTCAGCGCCCTCCCGAATGACAGTCTTAACTCCGTGTCATTCCATAGACCTTACCCCACGATTTGGAGAATCAGCTAATGGCTGACTGATTATCTTAATGTGGTCTCAGAACAAGTATCGGTGCCTTCAAGCTAGAGAAGCTACTTGTAGTTGCACTTGGTAGTCCGCTTGTAGCTGTCCCATGTGCACTTACTGCCATTCCGAGGGCACTAGAGAACAAGGTCAAAACGTTAGGGCGATTCAACTTGAAGACCTGCGTACTACAAGGAGTCGAAACTCACCCTCTGGTTGGCAAACCTTGGGCACCGCACAATGGTGGTCTTGCCCTTTTGCCCCTTGAATTTGCACGTGTCCTCCTTATAGTTTCTGCCTCTGCTGCATTTCTGCGAAGAAGACAAAATTGAATCAGCATCAAGTCATACCGGGATGAAGGATTGTGTAGGATGGGAACGTCTGCTAACTCCAGTGTACGTTATGAACGTGTTCATGTCCTCTCCGCCGGAGACTCCGACGTCTATGCCGCTGCCATCAACATTAACGGGATTCGCCGCCACGCCGATAGCAGCGAAGAGGAAGAGCGCAACTTTAGTAATCTGCATGGTGAACGGTGTCGGATGGGGATATTGCAAAGACAGATGGGATGAATAATTGATATGGGGTAAAGTGTCTTCAAAGCGTCTGAGAAAGCGATGGTGTCGACAAATTTCAACATCAGGCAGTCGTTTAGCCTCCTTTTATAGGAGTTCCGCGATCTTTAAATCCGGTGGCCAGCGAATCACTAGCCTCTGTGCCCAGCGTTGCAACAGTAGCATCCTGTCTTCCCCGTTGTTACCTTTGACTTGCACGCGATGATATGCATCGTTGTTTGCTTCATCCGCAGTTAACTGTGATCATCTGCATAATGATACAAAATATAAGAGTGATAATTATTGAGCCACTGCCATGTGGGAGACACGGTAAAGGTAGCACTGGATCAGCCCGTGTCATATGTTGGACCATGCTGACATTTGGTGTTGGCATAAGCAGCGGCGTTGGACATGATAAGACTCGCGTAACAAATTGTCGTGTGTCGACACTTTATGGACTTGAGTCTCAAGAACATTCACAGTCTCGTCGCTGGATGTGATCTTCTTGGGCGTCGTTGTCCACTCATGAGTTCACAATGACTGCGGTTTCGCCTGGTCCTATGTCACAAGTTTCGTGACGCTTCCACGTCCACAACAGGATTCCTATGGCCAACCTGGGCATCACAATAGAAGGCCATCCCACCGCTGCAGCTCAAGATTGATTTGTTCTGTTGCCGAAGAGGAAGTATTCGTGTCGCCTCTACCTTGGAAACTTCGTGATTTTGTTGTGTCATAGAAAAGTCTACAGCGCATCGAATCTAATTACTCCAATAAGCCGCTACTTGAGCTTACACATATCATGTATCTATCTGCCAGCAAATTTGTGAGTCTCGAATGCATATTCCGGATCCAACAGTGTAGGTTTCGGGCTGGCCCTCACCGGCTTGCTCGGTGACATTCGGTCCTCTCGGTGAACAAACGCCGATCAGGACCCACACTAGCACAGTCGTCAGCACCAAAGTCCAAGCTTCCTTCCACAGCTCCCAATCCCGCCCTCCGCGAAGCTCAGCATCACACCCTCCCTTGCACACCTGAATCTACCGCTCCTTAATTCAACGCAATGCTCGCCTCCGGCGCCCTCGCCAGGGCGCGCCCATCCCTCCTCCGACCCCTCCGCACCCCACCACGCACCACAACCCCCCTCCGCAACACCTCAACCTCGTCAACCTCCCGCGCCGCCGAACGCCTCCTCGACCGCGTCCCCTCGCGCTTCCAGCGCTACACCACCGGCCTCCGCAAAGCGCCCCTCTCGCACATCGTCGCCTTCCTTATCCTTCACGAGATCACCGCCATCGTCCCGCTGCTCGGCCTCTTCGGCCTCTTCCACTACACGGACACGCTCCCGCTGGAGTACGTCACGGGGCACTGGGCCGACTACGTCCGCGACGGCGTCGGCAAGGCGGAGCGCTACTTCAGCCGCAAGGGCTGGTTCGGGTTCGGGGCGGAAGACCGCGGCACGATGACGGGGGAGCTGGACGCGAGCGCGGGGCGGCTCGAGACGCGCGAGGTGGAGAAGAGGTGGGCGAAGGAGGAGGGGGCGGTCACGGGGAGCTTTGAGTACAGGACGACGCGGCCGACGGAGGAGAGCGCAAGAAGCACACAGGATGTGCTGCAGAGGTGGAAGGAGGATGGGAAGTACAAGGTTGTGGTGGAGGTTGCAATTGCGTGGGGCATCACGAAGGCGCTTCTGCCGGCGAGGATACTGGTTAGTGTATGGGCGACACCGTGGTTTGCTGGAGTGATGGGCAGGGCGAGAGGGCTGTTTAGATCCAACAAGTAGAAACAAAATATCACTATCAATCAAGAATTGGAGAGCATTATGTTGGGTGTGGCTTTTTAGTGCCTTTTTGTTTATATTTTTGACCTTTGAAGACTTTTCTGTATCAACCTATCGACGTGACGGCATGTGTCCTACACACCATCCGTGTGGGAGAGCGTTTGGGACATCTAGAGCTTGTTCGGAGGTAGATGAGAAATCTAAGGCTTCTCGTAGATCCAGTCGAACTGGGCAGTCTTCCACTGAACGGCCTCGCCGTCCTTGAACCAGAGGGCAATCTCCTTCTTGGCGTTCTCGACGGAGTCGGAGCCGTGGCAGACGTTGCGGCCGACGTCAATGGCGAAGTCGCCACGGATGGTGCCGGGGGCAGAGGCAAGGGGGTTGGTGGCACCGAGGATGGCTGGAGGGGAGAGCGATTAGCAGGAGGTTGCAGGAGCAGGAGAGTGATGCGGGACTTACTGCGGCCGGTCTTGACGGCGTCACGGCCCTCCCAGATCATGGCGCAGATGGGGCCAGAGAGCATGTAGTTGATCAGACCGGGGAAGAAGGGCTTCTCCTTGAGGTCAGCGTCTAATGGCGGTTAGCTATGCGTGGCGACGGCGGAAAGCGGCGGGTACGAACAGTGAGCCTCGAGGTGGTCCTTGCCGGGGGTGACAAGCTTGATGGCGACGAGCTTGAAGCTGTAGGAAACGAGTCAGGGCTGGTTGCCACATATGAAATTGTAGGGTGTTGATGTGCTGACTTACCCACGGCTCTCGAAGCGAGAGACGATGGGGCCGATGAGGCCGCGCTGATGGAGAGTTAGCTTTCTGCTGCCGTCAATTGGCAGCGTGCCAGGGTGATAAAGCGTACCTGAACGCCGTCAGGCTTGATGGCAATGAAGCTATCTCGAGGTCAGCTCAAATTCTTCAACTTTGGGTGTGTGCCCCTCTTTGCCCGCCCGAAACCTCCCACGATGGCGGGGTAATTTTCAGGGTAGCGGCAGGGCATCGAGACAAAGACAGGCAACATTGCAGTGCAGCTAGCCGATGCGAAGGCATCATCAGACAGAAAAAAAAGGACTTACGTCTGCTCGGTAGACATCTTGGGCGAGTGATCAACGACGACTTCGGGTATAGAAGAGGGTTGTTGTTGGTAGATTGTGGTTGTGACAACGGAGGGGATGACGGGAGAAGAAAGGTCTGCTGCTGACCGCTGGTTTTGTTGGCTGGAGGAAAAAATTATGTACAAGCCAAAGAGGGCAGCGAGAATTATGAAAGTTGGTGGGGGCAGCTGTTCGATGCTCCTGCGAATGTCTGCCCACTCAGGGAAGGGACTGCCGCCAGTTGTGCGTGCATTACCGCCGCCGGGATGTGCATCTGGGCCTGCATTGTTATGCTGTTGCTTCTTGTGCTTCGAGGCGGGGTCTTCGTCCTGCGGCATGTGGTGGGGTCCCGGTTGGGCCATGGCGGCTGCGTGGCTGCGATTGGTGCTTGACGCGCTAAGCTAGCTGAGGCGCACAGTGAATCAAGCTTGTGACACGGCAGCGGTGCACTGTTGCTGGGCACTGTGGCAGACCGCCTAAATTTGGACAGCTCAGCAAAGCAACCTTCCAGAGCTGTGGGTGGAGGGCGTGGAGGAGCCATTGGAGGAACATACCGGAGGGATGGCGAGGATGGAGACGATTCGAATCAAGAACGGAAGTTCTCGTTAGAGGAATGCCTTGATGTTCGAATTGACAAGCAATTGAGGGCGTCTACGCTGGACCGGAGAGTTGTTTTCTGTTTGTTTACCTCGTTTTACCCTCCCGGCCAACTGATAGGTGATGCGACCTGATGCAAGGCACCCGACACTGAGACAGTGCGCCGAGCTCCGAGTCCAGGCACACACGGTGCTTGGCCACTTTTAGCTGCATCAGCCGTATACCTCGATATCTGGAGACCCCTCACCGCCTGACTAGCATATCAAGCAGCATCCAATTGAATACATGAACAACACGAGAATCGACAGATATCAGATCCATCGTGAAACAGATACGACGGTTGTCCCATTGAAAAATACACGTGTCTGGCGGATTGAACCCTGATGGACTGCAGCATCTCCCCGTCCTCGACACCCATGGCGGGGTAGGTGACATCAGAAAGAAATATGCAACAAAGGAGAACTGTGCCTCCATATTCGAGTATGCGGAGTTTCCGACCAACCCCTGTTCCCACTCCGTTGCAGCTCTAGGAACAGCGCTAAACCTGAAAGGGAGCTACCAAGGGGACAGCTGTTGAACTTCGGCCGTCTCACAATTGGCAAGTGGCCGTCCGTCAACGACATTCCGTCCCATCACCCCCAAGTACTCGAATCCATCCACGAGAGAGCGCAACAAAGAAGGCCTGGCTTCTTCTGCTCTCATGATCTACTCGTGATTTTTCTACCTTCTCCCTAAACTTCCCCCTACGTCTTTTATACGAACAACCAGACACAGATCCCCTCGCCATGGGGTCAACAGGCAAGCTGTCCTGCAAATGGACAACTTACCTTGGTCTGCTGGCGGCGTTCAGCTGCATGATCCAGCCTGCCGGTAAGGAATTTGGTGACGCCATGATTTTGTGACGCCATGACCCTTTTACTACTTCAACTTCTTTGTTGATGAAACCATTTGCTGATGGACAACCGCAGTCATGGTCAAGGAAAACGATTTCAAAAAGTGCCACCAGTCTGGCTTCTGCAAGCGCAACCGCGAGTACGCTGATAATGCCGACGCCCTGGGTCCCAACTGGGCGACTCCTTACAACGTCGCTCCCGAGTCTGCCAAGTTCGCCGATGGCCAGCTGCAGGCCGTCATCGTCAAGACCATCAACGATGCGAAGGACACCGTCAACCTCCCCATCACCGTCTCTTTCCACGAGTCGGGTACCGCTCGCGTGAGCGTCGACGAAGAGAAGCGCCAGAAGGGCGAGATCGAGCTGCGACACAACAGTATCGTCAAGAAGGAGCGTTACAATGAGGCCGAGAAGCACGTCATTGTTGGCGGCTTGAACTTAGACAAGGAGGCCAAGGTTGCCTACCAAGATAAGGAGCAGATCACCATTCAGTATGGTCCCGACGCCAAGTTCGAGGCCGTCATCAAGTTCTCGCCATTCGGCGTCGACTTCAAGCGCGATGGCTCGTCCCACATCAAGTTCAATGACCAAGGTCTTTTCAACATGGAACACTGGCGTCTCAAGGTCGACAAGCCTGCCGAGGAAAAGAAGGAGGGCGAGGAGGCCGTGACCACAGACGTCAAGACCGAGGACGAGAGCACCTGGTGGGATGAGACTTTCGGAGGCAACACTGACTCCAAGCCCCGCGGCCCTGAGAGTGTCGCCCTCGACATCACCTTCCACGGATACGACCACGTCTACGGTATCCCTGAGCACACTGGTCCCCTGTCCCTGAAGCAGACTCGTGGCGGCGAGGGCAACCACAACGAGCCCTACAGACTGTACAACTCCGATGTCTTCGAGTACGTCCTGGACAGCCCGATGACACTCTACGGCGCCATCCCTCTTATGCAGGCGCACCGTAAGGACTCCACCGTTGGTGTCTTCTGGCTCAACGGTGCCGAGACCTGGATTGACATCACCAAGGGCGAGACCAAGGCTAACCCCCAGGCCCTGGGAGCCGGTCCCAAGACCGACACCCGCACCCACTGGATCTCCGAGTCCGGCATCCTGGACGTCTTTGTCTTCCTTGGACCTACCCCCAAGGACATCTCAAGGACCTACGGCGAGCTGACCGGGACCACTGCTATGCCTCAGGAGTTTGCCATCGGCTACCACCAGTGTCGCTGGAACTACATCTCCGATGACGATGTCAAGGATGTCGACCGCAAGTTTGATAAGTTCAAGATTCCGTACGACGTCATCTGGCTCGACATTGAGTACACCGACGGCAAGAAGTACTTCACCTGGGACCCGGACATGTTCAAGAACCCCATCGACATGGGCAAGGCTCTCGATGAGCACGGCCGCAAGCTCGTTGTCATTATTGATCCTCACATCAAGAACGAGGGTGGCTACAACATCAACAAGGAGATGAACGACAAGGGCCTTACCGTCAAGAATAAGGACGGCAACACTTTCGAGGGCTGGTGCTGGCCTGGATCCTCCAACTGGGTCGACTGCTTTAACCCCAAGGCCCTCGAGTGGTGGAGCCAGCTCTACAACTACGACAAGTTCCCCGGCACTATGGAGAACACCTTCATCTGGAACGACATGAACGAGCCTTCCGTCTTCAACGGCCCTGAGGTTACTATGCCCAAGGACAACATCCACTATGGCAACTGGGAGCACCGTGATGTCCACAACATCAACGGCATGACTTTCCACAACGCCACCTTCGAGGCCCTCATCACTCGCAAGAAGGGCGAGCTCCGTCGTCCTTTCGTCTTGACCCGTTCGTTCTACGCCGGCTCTCAGAGACTTGGTGCGATGTGGACAGGTGACAACCAGGCCTCGTGGGACCACCTCGCCGCTTCCGTTCCCATGATTCTCAACCAGGGTATCTCCGGCTTCCCCTTCGCTGGTGCTGATGTCGGCGGTTTCTTCGGCAACCCCGAGCCCGATCTGATGGCCCGTTGGTACCAGGCCGGCGCCTTCTACCCATTCTTCCGTGGCCACGCCCACATTGACGCCCGCCGTCGCGAGCCCTACATGCTCGCGGAGCCATTCAGGAGCATCCTCACCTCCGCCCTTCGCCTCCGCTACACTCTGATGCCCTCTTGGTACACTGCTTTCTTCCACGCCAACCGCGACGGCAGCCCCATCGTCCGTCCGATGTTCTGGACCCATCCCGATGTCGAGGCTGGCTTCGCCATCGATGACCAGGTCTTCGTCGGCAGCACCGGTCTTCTTCACAAGCCTGTTGTCGAGAAGGACCAAGAGGTTGTCAGCATCTTCATCCCTGATGACGAGGTCTACTACGACTACTTCAACTACGAGAAGCTCGACACGAAGAAGGGCGAGTACATCACCAAGTCTGTCGCCATCGACCAGGTTGCTGTACTCATGCGCGGAGGCCACATCTTCCCCCGCCGCGACCGTCCCCGTCGCTCCACCCAGCTGATGCGCTTCGATGACTACACCCTTGTCATCAGCGTCGGCAAGATCGGTGACGCTGAGGGCGAGCTCTACGTCGATGATGGTGACTCGTTCGAATTCGAGAAGGGCCAGTACATCTACCGCAAGTTCAAACTCTCCGGCAGCACGCTCACCTCCGTCGACGCCGAGGGCCGTGACGCCAAGTCTGTCAAGCCCGGCAACTGGCTCAAGGCCATGAAGGAGGTCTACGTTGACAAGATCGTCATCGTCGGAGCTCCAGCTGGCTGGAACGTCAAGGAGGTCAACGTGGAGTCGGAGGGCAAGACCTGGTCCGTCCCCGTGCAGTACCACGCCGCCGAGGAGGGCCGCGCCGCGTACGCCTTCGTCGGCAGGGTTGCCGCCCGTATCGGTGCTGACTGGAGCATCAACCTGTCCTAGAAGGTCTGGGTTGAGAAGAAGAAGCTTTGGGTCGAGAAGGCGCGATGGGTAGAGAGTATGGCACGGCCGATGGTCATGAAGCTTGGTGGCAAACCCATTGCGCCTGCAAGCAAGACCTGGGTCAAAAAGACAGATCTCAAGGAAGTTACTGTGACTAAGACCTATGTCGCTTTCGAGGATCGGTTCTAGATTTTGCTTTCATCGTACCATTGTAGATGACCACGGCAAAGGCCGGTGTAAGGTGTTCATCACAGGAAAGGACCAAAAAGGCCCCAAGAATAGTAGACATGGGGTTGTTTGCGCGGATCGCTGCCAGGATGGAAAAACAGCAGATAAACAACGGCCCATCCAATAGACAGACCAGAATTCACAAAAAAGCTTTGTCAAATAGAAACTCCTGCCTATCCCGTGAACTTGTTTACACTCTACTATTCGCCATGGTCGTCGTCTTCAATTTTGCTGTTATTACGGCTCCTATCGCCATTGCTGTAAAAGCTCAAAATTCATCAAGCAACACGAAATGCAGCCGCGCAGACGGAAGTCACATTTGGGTGGTCTCTGGTTGAAGGAAATGAAGACCACACTGCCCTTTCTCCAGTGTGATCTCGGTAAATAGAGGGCAAGGAGGGATCTAGAACCGGGTTTCGAGAATTGCGTGTTGGGCATCCCTGGTCACTCACGGTCGGTCGGTGGGTTCGCTCGTTTGCTCGTTTGCACGCAGCGCAGCGCCGCAGCGGAGGACGCTGGAGATCGGAAGTGGGCTGGCTCACCCCGTGGAACCTCATTCACGACAGCTGGCTGGGCCCCGGCCGGAGACTTGTTGAGCCCCGAGAGGAGCGACGAGAGGCGGCTCAGCCTCGCTCGCCTGCGACGTCGTGCGGATAATGAAGTTGGCTACGAGGAGGTCCAATCATCATGTCCACCAAACATGTTTGTCTTGCTGCACCTAACCCCTGAGACGCTGACTGAATTTCGGAATCGGGATTATCTCCCTCCCAAATGTGCATTTCGTTTTCCCGAGTCATGATGCAAATATGCCTTGCATCTGCACGTGAAAGTTGCATTGCATATCTGGCAACAACTACCATCTCGCCAAGAGCAGCTTGTCGTTGTGGTGAAAAGTATCACAAAGTGTCCGTATGGCGCAAGCTTAGTTACCTCACCTAGAGTAGATCCAAGGGGGCATGGACCCGAGACAGCATGATGCATAGCGTGCTCTGTTGCGAGCAGACGCAGAGATAAGGAAACTCTCTTCATTGGATCCCCTTTTTTTTCGCTTCCCCTTTTTCATTCCCGTTATCGCGCACACGGTCGTACGTGGGCTTCTTGGTTTAGGGGTTTTAGGTGACCCTGCGCATGTGAAGAAACGTCGCCCGGCTCTCGATTGGGCTTGTTTCGCCACTTGCGCTAGACGGGCGGCTGCTTGTTCCCCGGCGGCTTCACAGAACGACAGGGAGCTTTGGTAGGGCAAGGAACGCCGGGGACGGAGGCGTGATGTTGGAATTGCAAGACATCACGGGCCCTGGGCCGCGTCTTCTCATTCGCCCGGGAAGCTCAGCGAGTAGGACAGGGCTTAGGCGGTCTGGTTCAGTTCTCTCATCTTATTTTGAGAATTAAACCATGGGTGTCAGGTCAAGGTTGTGAGAGCTTGAAGATCGGCTGTGAAAAAAGCACTGTAAAAAAGCGGGCGGGAATGTGGCGGTTGCCGACGATTGATTCCCTGCCTTGACGGCCGCTTGGGCCAGGGAAGCTGCTTGCTGTTGAGTTGTCAAGTTGGGATTCACGCCGATCAGCGCTACGCTGGGAGTTGAAGGCGGGCGTGGGATGACTATTCGGGAGATGTGCGCAGTTCGCGCCTGGGATCACAAAGCTTGACATGAGAGCTGGAATGCCTCTGGTGCATCTGAGTGGTTTCGCGCGCTGCTTCGCACCTCGGCCATGACGACATTTGCTGATTTGTCGTCGTCTCCGCATGTTGGTGACCTGAATTGGAGAGTCTTGGCTTGTGTTCGTTGCCAAGATGCCTTGCTGCATCGCCACGGTTGAGTTGCGATGAACTGAGGCTCACATGTTGGCCAAGTTGCCTTTCTATCCCGTCGAAACCAACTTCAATTGTCTAGCACACCTCTTGGGAGCTATTTTAGGAATTCGGGCGAGAGAAAAATTCGTCGGCGCAGAAGGCAAAGTCAGGTTTGGTACCTGCATCCAGCATACCTCCCACGCCTGGCTGTGGTGGTACGGTGCCTTACCGCCGGAATGTCACTCGCGATAGTGGTGGCAAAAGATCTCAAAGTAGCCGGCCGACGGACGAGCGGGACGCCCAAGATGGTAAGCCGTCGGTGACGTGCTGGTTTTGGGGTGTGAGGGTCGGAATATCTCACGCGCTAAGGCAGCTAGAGGTGCACGAAAAGAAAGATTTTCAGGAGGGTCGGATTCTGGAGGCGCTAGAAGGCGTTTCTTGGAAATGGATGGGTGGTGAGGCGTGATAAGGTCTTGTTTCACGGACTGAGTCTTGAAAATGGTGGTGGTTGAAACGGCCGAAAATGCGACTGCAGACGGCTTGCGTCGTGCAGCATTGGCATCAAGCATGAATCAGCAGTTCATGAGACCCTCGGGCTCCCTGCATCTGATCGCTGCTGTCATCTTGGTCGTCGTCCATCTGTGAGTGATACACTTGCATTCACAATGGATCTGGTTCTCCGAGATTCGCGTTGGACCCGCGGAGAAGAGAGTCCAGGCCCAGAGAATCTGGGGGAGCGTCGAAGAGTCGGACAGACTGCGACTCCGTGCCTGAAGATGTCGTCGGACTGTTGTGGACGCGCCAAAGGCAGGGACGGAGGACAGTGACGGCATCGGAGCATCGAAACAGTGGACGAGAAGGTTCGGGGGTCGGTGGGCCGAACATGATTAGGGGCTCAGCGCCGGGTCCTTGGAGTCTTGGCAGGGGAAAGAAAAACGGGCAAAGGACCAGTTTTACCGTCTTCGAATGCGGAACATGGGAGGACCAAGTGACGTCAGCCGTGGCGGGTGGGTCGGCTGGGAGTGGGGGTTCCCAACCCGCGCCGAATGAATTCCCTCAGAGCTTGGGTGCGTCGCTGATTCTGAGGGAGGAAACGCTGGGGCGGGCTGCTGCCAGTGGACGGGATCGATCAATGTTCCGTGGGCAATTGCTCGCGATTGGAGAGCATGGAGCAGCAGTCGTCGAGCAGTGTCGCGCACCACCCGACCAGCGGATGCCGCTGCCAAGACACGCCGGTTCTGCGAAGGGTGCTGCTCCAGGAATGGATTGGCGGCGGTTCTCGTATTTGGGCCCGTTTGGTCTTTGATTAGTGCTGCTCGACAGTTGTTTTCGCGCCTCGGACTCTTGTAGTTTCCCATCCTCGCAAAGGTATTCTATTTCTTTGGACAGGTTGTGAAATACATCTGTCGTCACTGGCTGGCGTTGTCGGTGGTTATGCTCGGCCTCTTCGGTGGTTTTCCGCCGTGATTAAAGCACCCACGCCGCCGCCATCACGCTAGGGTTTCTGTTGAGGTGGCTTGCAATGGCACCGGGAGGTAGTGGCGGCCATGTGTAGTTCGACTGCGTCTGGCACGCCTTAATATGCTCGTGGCTGCCGCTGCTCGGGAGGAAGGCCGGCAGCAGTTGTATTGGTGATCGGCGAGTGTCTGTTCGCGGGAGGGTTCAGTGCAACGCGGCCGAGAGCCTCAGTGTCTCAATGTCCGGGTGTGCCAGGGATAAAGTGTGCGGGTGTTTGTGCAAGACGCGTGGGATGGCGGACAGGATCGCGATCATGGTAGATCGTGGGTTCATTCCCAGTGGGACTGTTTTTCAGCTTTGCTGTCGGCCGCCAGGTGACCGTGGGTCGCCAGCCTTGTGCATTGTTGCTGGCGTTCGGGAATCCAATAATGCAGAGTTCTGTCTGGATCTGTGGATGTGACTGACGATGGTCTCCGCAGAGTGCATGTGCAATGATGGTGGTGTTGGTGTTGGTGATGGCGAAGATGACGACGGGTGGGTGCTCTGGGTGTGTCGTTGACGGTCATTGAGGCGCTAGAGAGTTTGCAGGTCAGGCCTGCCGTGGACCGAGGAAAGCGCGAGGAAACAGTGAGGCGACATGGCGGAAGGCGCGACGGGATGGCAGATGGCCAAGGAAGGTGTCGACCTGCCTTAGCCTGAGGGAAGGTGCACCTGCTTTCTGTTGGAGGGAGCCAGGCAGTTGGCAGTCGCGGCAGTCGATCGACGGCAGGAAGCACACAATGCATCAAATGTATGCAACTCCAGCTAGCCAGCCTATGCACCTCCCTCAATGCGCATCTGCAAGCCTCAGGATGCATGTCTGTTGCGGCTGTTGCACATGCTGCAGAATGCGAGCTTGCCTCCCTCCCTCAAACTTTCGGTGTAGATGTCGGGATCTAGGAATGAAGAGAATGGAACCCATACAAACTCGCTTCAGTTAATTGCAATGTTGCAACGCGGCTCCCAGCCATCGCCTTATCGCCCACTGCGGTGCCCCCGAGCAATCAACCTGACGGGGAAAAGAGATATTTCCATCTGGATTCAGGGTCCCCCCCCTTTCGCAGAATTGCAGAATCAACAGAAAAAATCCCAAGCTCCTCCCTCCCCTGAGCTCCAGCTCCCTCCCTGGCTGTCGACTTCCGCGGGCTGTGGCCTGTGGATGGCCAGGATGGGTTGTGGTTCTGGAACGATGGAAGCAACATCCCGGTGCCATGTTGGTGGGGGTTATGGGCATGAAGAGAGAAGAAAACATCAAGCATCGTCCAACCCGGTCGCTGTCCGCGGAGGTCGTTTCTGTCAAATGGAAGGGCCCGGACCGTCTCACGTCGGTCAGATGGGAGATCGGATGAGCAGCTGCAGCAGATGTCGTGGCCGTCGTAAGTCGTCGTTGTCGTTATCATACGTACCTCAGCTACCACAGTACTCTACATGATCCGTTGCCTGCCGCCGCCGCAGTCACAGCCATCGCAATCGGCCCAAGCTCCCTGATGCAATGGAAGCGAACTCGGTTCTCTGCTCGGTTCCATTTAACATTTGGCAGTGCTTCTAAAAAAGAGGACCCGCTTCTTTTTTTTTAATGTTATGACGAGCCACCAGCGAGCCACGGGACCCAAGCAGAGATCAGCATCCTGTCACCCAATTTTTTCTGGGCACCGCCGTCAAGGAGGATGCAGATGTAGAGGCAAGGCGAGTCGATAGGACGACCGTCGACGACAAGAGTCAGAGAGATGCAGGCGTGGAATAAATTGGATCCCCCCATCCACGTCCCAGCGCGCGCGCTCTTGGTTCATTGAGCTCAAACATGGGATTGCTGGGGTTGTAGGTTCACACCACGGCCAGACTCCATGAGGTCTCCATAATTCCCTCGTAGAGTCCCTGTTTCTTAAATGACCGAGAAGGCCAGGGACTTGCAAAGACTGCTGCCACCGCACCGCGCCCTTGATGCTAAGATTTCCGCTCCGCGCTGGGTTTCCCATTGTCCCATTCCCAGTCCCAGTCCCAGTCCCAGTCCAGAATCCACTGTCCTGTGCTCCTTCCCGCGACTGATTGCCATTTGCTGGTGGTTACCCTTTTTGGTGCCATCCCGGTCGCGCCTACCCAAGATATTTCATCAACACGTCCCTTCCCTTTCAGAGCTTCAGAGCTTCCTTCCCCAGTCTTGTCCCTCCTCTTCCTTCCCCATCGGCACCTTCTCTTTCAAGGTATTCACCCACGGGGAAAGAGGACTGCTTCTGCCGAATACCCGACCGACAACTTCACCTCTTCTTGGCTGAAAAGGTCAGGTCAGATCTAAGCTCAGATCTCGGTGTTATTGGCATACCGAGAAATACAGCGACCGCAACGGTTCCAGACCAAACAGTCGCCTCCTACTCATCCAGGTTGAATTTCGTCATTCACCGGTTTCTCCAGAAAACCTATTAATCCTACCTTATCGCAACTTTTATTACCATTCCGCCCCCAATACCACCCTCATCTCTGGTACCGTCTTCGTCTTGATCCTCCATCTCTGTCGTCGTCCGCCGTCGTCCTCGGTCTTCATTCACCCAGACACTCGGCCCACGCGGCCAGACCGCCCAGGATGGCAACAAATCGTGAGCGCTCCGACTCGGAGGTGCACGACGAGAAGGGCTCCGCTCACACGTCCGACTCCTTACAAACGGCGACGGAGCCTTCACAACCGCCCCCGCAGGGCGAAAAGATGTCGAGGCTTAACACGGATCAGCTGTTGCCCTTGCCGGGTGACGACGATATGCGCCCCCAGACGATGTCCCCCTCCGGCACGAGGGAGCAGGCGTCTCGTTTGAACGACGACTTGGAATTACTGCGCGCCGAACGATTCGTGTCAAATCAGGAGCACGAGGGTCGCTCTCACAAGGGGAGAACCCACCAGGGCGAACCCGAAGACGTATTCGCGGGTGACTTGAACCCAAATCAACAGGAAGAGAAACCACCACCAGAGAAGAAGGCCGGCGCCTTTGCCTTCGCCATTTGGAAGTGGCTTCGAAAGTTCCCCCGATGCTTCAGATACACAGTTTACATGATCCCCGGAGCGGCCCTCCTACTCATCCCCGTTCTCATGGGTGCTCTTGTTGTCAACCCCGATAGCGCCACCGTCGGAGGTGCAACTGGCGTCTATCTGACTTGGTTCGGTATCTGGCTTGAGGTCATCTGGTGCTCTCTGTGGACTTCCCGCATGATTACGAGTTTCATCCCCCTCATATTCGGCGGCATTGCCATTGTAATGGGGTCGTCTAACCACAAGAAGTGGAAGGATGTCGGACAGGGTCTCGAACTTCACACTGCCCTTTTTATGTGGATGCTTGCCATCCTTTGCTCATTCTCCCCTATCATCGAGGACCACCGCGTCGTGCCGGACGGCTTTGATGGCGATTCGTCCGACCTCCCCACACTTCAATGGATCGACATCGTCCGCAAGGTTATCATCGCATTGCTGGTGTTGGCTGCCCTCAACTGGGTCGAGAAGATTTGCATCCAATGGATCGCCACATCCTTCCACCAACGTACCTACGTCCAGAGAATCGAGACCAACAAGAGCGACATCGACCACTTGGTCCACCTTTACGAGCACTCCAAGATGCGCATCGCCCGCGAGGATTCCATCTGGCAGACGACCGAAACCGGAGGTCCTTCAGGCTCCCGTACCCCCATGGGCGTCGTTGGGAAGAATGTCCGTTACGCCTTTAACAAGGCTGGAGGCGTGGCAGCCCGTGTAGGCAACGATTTCATAGGACGAAAGGTTGCCTTCAACCATGCCCGCAAGATCGTCTATGAGATGCTGCGTAACACAGGTTCTGCCCACGCACTGGCCCGTCTCATCTTCCGCAGTTTGGTCAAGGAAGGCCAAGACACTATCTACCTCGAGGACATGCAGGTTGCTTTCAAGACCGCGGAGGAGGCTGAGCACGCTTTCGGCATCTTTGACAAGGATCTGAATGGTGATATTTCCATGGACGAGATGGAGGGCACCTGCAACGAAATTCACCTGGAACGCAAGGCCATTGCTGCCTCCCTGAAGGATCTCGACTCCGTTATCAAGAAGCTTGACAAGGTCTTCCTCTTTATGATTGTCATCATTGCCATCATCGTCTTTATTTCTATCCTCTCTGGCTCTGCCGCCGCCGGCCTTGCCTCTGCTGGCTCTAGTTTCCTTGGTCTCGCTTGGATGCTTCAGGCTACTGCGCAGGAGTTTCTCCAGTCCATCATCTTCGTCTTCGTCAAGCATCCTTTCGATGTCGGTGACCGTGTCACTATCTACGGCAATACGGGCACTCTCGGAACTGGCGACGACTACTACGTCACTGAGATTTCTCTCCTGTACACTGAATTCAAGAAGATGGAGGGCCACATCGTTCAAGCTCCCAACAGCGTGCTCAACACCCTCTTCATTCTCAACCAACGTCGTTCTGCTGGTCTCGCCGATCCCATTGAGTTGAAGCTTGGTTTCGGCACTGACCCGGCTCTCATCGAGGAGCTCAAGTCCCGCATGCTTAACTTCTGCCTTGACAACAAGCGCGACTACCAGCCTCGTATCATTACCGAAGTCAGAACCCTCAACGAAGTCCAGTCTTTCACGATGAACCTCATTTTCTTCCACAAGACCAACTTCCAGAACGAACTGCTCCGTCTCCAGAGACACAACAAGTTTGCAGCCCAGCTCATGGCGGAGATCCGCGACCTCGGCATGCAGGGCCCTTGGCAGGTGCAGCCTGGTGGTTCCCGCGAGTACCCCTTGTTCTGGACTGGCAGTGCCCCCCCTCCATCCTACAACTCCGCCAGCAACGCAGGCCCCAGCGACGGCCCACCTGCGACTCCCGACGGGGGCCACTCCCAAAGATCTGTTCCACACCGCGCCGTGGCTACTCGCTCGCGTGCCGACTCGCGGGGCAACGTTCCCTTTGTCGACGAGAACTGGAGCGACTTCCAGGACGTCTTCGAATCTCGTAGGGAGGCACAACAGCCCCACGTTTCTCGTCTGCAGAGTATTCGAGAGCGTGCCGATCTCGAGCCTGTTGCGAGCAGTAGTTCGGTGGCGCACCCGGGAAGACAGAGTATCGATTCCGGTACCGGATCCCAACGGCGTAAATTCTGGGGCAGGCCGCGCAGTTCCAGCAGGGCGAGGACAGGCGATATCGTGTAAATGACACCAGGAGCGTCACCCAAGTCACGTTATGACCTTCTCCATTCCACATTCATTCCTTTCAGCCATGTTCCGCACGTGTGGCAAGGCTCGATACCATCTTACTGGTTTATTCTTAATGCGGTATTCATAATCCGAACAAATTCATAGCGAAGCGAAACAACAGCAACAACAACAAGGACGACGACGACAGGGACGACGGGGGACGATGGGGGACGATGGGAGATGACGGAGAACGATTGGACGGTCCGCTGGATTTACCTAGGACCCGGTCTTCCAGGTTGTCGTCTGAATAGAAATTGATTAAAAGTGTGGTACGCAGTTACGAAAGAGGCGAGAGACGACCCTTTCCTTTAGAGCAGATAGAAGAAATCGGGGTAGAATACCCAATAGAGATCTCGATTCGTAATTCACCGTCAGACTTCCTGGTGCCACCACCTGCCCCCTTCACATGCTCCCCATAGTGAGCCCCGGTGATCATCAGCTTCGTCGCCGTATTAGAAATGAACCACGCGTGTATTTCCCATCCACAACAGGAGCCAACGCCACCGCCTGTCCCGACCTAACGTTCTGTCAGCGATGCATCCTCTCCCGAGAACGATTAAACGGAGCCTTACGCGTTTTCCCTCCACCATATCGAAGGTAAATTCCGATCCCTTCACATGCACAATGTCTCATTAACCTAGAAATATGCTTTGTCAGACATAGCACATGTTGAAGTTTACAGGAATGGAGGGTCTGCTTGCACCAAGATGGAACTGTGTCGTTAGAGTGTTGTGGGGCTGGGTCGGGACGTTTGGAGGCCCCGACGAGAGCGATTGCGGACAGGAGCAGGATCAACTTCAATTTGGTTTTGGTTGAGGTGGTTGGTTTTGGTGATTACGGGTGGTATTTAATATAGAATGAAGAAGTATCAAAGGGGTTTAAATAATCCCTCCACGTCGAGAATCGAGGTTGACGACATAGATGTTCCTTATAATCACGCGCAAAATTACACTTTCAATGTGACGAGAGTCCGGACTACGCCGTTCTCAAGACGCAGATTGTTACACTGCAAGTTGCAGCAATTCAAGCGGGCCTGCGCTCACATGGCCATGTTGATACACAGGAATAACGCCCCTTTGTGTTTGATGCGCGGTCAGCTGATTTGGTTTGTCAGATGCTATCAGATTGTAACCCATGAGGCTTGATGGGGGAGTGAGTGTGGCGTTGGTGGTGGCGGTGGGAATTATCAAGGTGTCGGGGATGCCGAACAAGTTGACGATTTACGCCCGCGCCAAGCTAAATGTACATTCTTGTCTTCCTCAGCTGGCCCAAATTCTGGCTCTCTTCCTTGTCCCCATCATTGTCTCCTCCCGGGGAAGGAGCGGAAGGTACAGCGCTGAACGCGACGTAGCCATGGCTTTCTCTCGGTTGAACATCTGCAAGCCGAACTCGCATGTTTCTGAGAGACCTTGCCCGCTTCGCGCCGTCCTGGAATGAACCGCCCGATACTGGCACAAAGGCGTTGTCCCGAGTGAGAGAATTGGCGAAGCCGAGGATGTCTGGACCGCGGATCAAGCACTTTAGGATCAGACCACAGATGGCAAGAACCTGTAGAAAGGTTGTTGTAAGAATGAGGATGACTGCCCATAGTCTATTCACATAGTATGCCGGTTCGGTCGTAGTGATTGTTGCGTCTGTTTGATTGGTCCAGGAATCGGCAGGGTTTTCAGGTAAGGCTGAGGACGACTTCGTAAGATTATATTCGTCTGATCCTGCCTCCCAAACAGTATTGAAAGCTGCAGTGAGCCGTCTGGAAAATATTTCATTGTCAATTCCCGTCCAATTTTGGGCATATTGAGGGCCGTAGGCGTTCTCGTCATTAGCAATGTAGTTGTCTGTTGCCGATGCACTGCCTGTTACCACGGCTGTCATTATTGGCCACTCCCGAACGGCATTTCGGAAAGCAGTCAGTCGGCGGTCAAGATCGCCCTCGCTCATCTGCAGTTCTCGTATTTGACGCTGTCGGTGTGGCCTGCATCCCTGAGTTGTACAAATCAAGCTGGTTCGGAGGTTGATTCTGGCAGTAGTGCAGTTGAAGACGGCATGTTTATTTCGATCTTCTGAGACTTGTTGAGTTGCATATAGAAGATATGGATTGTCGAAGAGGCTGGCTGGGCTGACGGTAACAGCATTGAAACTTGGTTCCTTTTTCTGGGTTTCCCAGTACACCGACTAATCTTCCCAAATGTTACCGCCTGTCGAATTTCCATCTATGGGATATGTCATCTTCTTAAGATCGTCTAGTGATGCTTGATTTGTGATCATAAAACAGTTGAAATCGATGTATCCGGACTCGAAGTCGAATTCGTATTGTGTTGAGTTGTCACTGAAGCGCAAGCCTTGCATGTTGATCCCTATTAGTGACGTGTAATAGTCCCTGCCGGCTTCCAGGGCACTACCATTGACCTCGCGACTGGTCACTTCCGCTTTTTCAATATCTTGCGCCGGGCCCCATGGCCACTGTGGGATCTTCGGTCTTCCCCATGTATCCATAGGCGCTTGCTGTTGTTTCCTAGGTGATAGAAGGCTGGTGGAATACAGAGCCGGGATAACGTCTGACGGCCCAAAGGTCCACCTGTCCATATCAAAGTAAAGAAGTCACTGATAGGCCCTATTGTCGTAGTATACCGTACCATTAGCCTTGGAAATCTTTTCGTCGATATAAAGGAGCCTCAGCAAGCTTTGACCGCCCAAAGGCGACATTGACCAGCTCAGTAGAATGAGAGCTCCTAATAATAGCCGCGCCCTGACAATGATCAAACGTTCCAAAGCGCTGGCAAAGCTTTGGCTGCCGATAATTTGCTCCTGTGATGATACTGTGATACCGCCTGGTCGTTCAAGATGCCAGCGAGCAACGTTTCTATAGAATCTGGCTACAACTATGGCGAACAGAATGGGATAGATGGTTGGGCCGAGGCGTGTCATCTCTTCGAGCCTCACACCATACTCCGAGGATGATTTGACCTTTTGGTCAAGTTGGAGGGCAAGGATAGAAATAGCTTCGCACAATGTTAGATCGAAAGCCGAGGTAAAAAGGGGGCCTATAAGACCATACCGATGAAGAAGAGCGGTAAGGCTGTCAGGACAATCTCCTATGTCCATGAAAAGACTTTAATGCCCCATGATTCTTGGTCGATGAAGCCAGGACTCAAACGAAAGCCTTTAGCATGCTCCCCATATTTGGGGTCGAACGTCGCGGTAGTACCTCCTTTAATACGAGAGCTCCGTCCCCACTCAGAATCCGAGCTAACGTCAATTTCGTTGTCGATTTGTGGCCGTTGTGCGGTTGACTGGTGTTCAAGGTCGGGGGTACCTTCGGTCTCCACGTTGCTCACTGAATGATAGGATGCTGTTGAAGGCATGTTGTTAAAAGCTCAGTCGCAGCTAGTGAAGAAGTAATGGAGCATAGAAAGTCGAGGAATCAAGTTTCGTTTGAAGTCGCATGCGAGGGTCTATATGCGTAGATCACGTATCATGTAAATAGCGACGTCGATTTATTACAGGCGCTCTCGTTAGATAGCATGCGCATCGCTTCACATATTAGTCTGGAGCATTGCCGTGAAACCACACTGACGCATTATACGAGGTCAGCAATTGTGCAGCGTTTCACACGGGAGATCACCACATCATGTCTCCGACCCAATATTCATGTTTCTAACGCAAAAGAAACCGACATACATCAAAGGATTACATCACCTATCGACTGTCTGAAGAAAGGTCTCTAAGCAATCTATAATACAAAGATGTTAAAGCTATAGGCAAGCTTCTTGGTAGCATCTATTTTGACCACCCGGCATTATAGCAAAATTTTGCTTCTTGCTTCAATTTTGCAAAAGACCTACGAAAATTCGGATTCATTCCGGCTCCGTCTTTCGCAACCGATGGCAGCTTGTACCATGAGGCTGGAAATGCGGAGATGAACAGTGCTGAAAGCTGATGTGGTACGGAGATTCAAGCAGTCATCCTTGGCAAACGAAGGCTGAGAGCTCAAGGCGAGCACGGCATATCTTTACACAGGCACGACAGCCAGGATCTTCTTGCCGCTTCCCGAATGTTCAGCTGGTAACCTGGTGGCCTCCTAATTTATCTGGTACTTTGATGTATTAATCCCCAGAGACATGCCCACCAATCGTGGCTGCTGAAGGCTCTTCGTCCTCTCTGTCGTGGTACTCTCACCCGGTTCGGTTGTGACACTCGGTTGACGGCCAAGCCACTCGCAGTGGCTGAGGACTACCCAAACTCCAGCCCGTTGTGCTACTGTACTTCCCGAGTCCGAGTGCTGATGCATAAAGTTTCATGGCGAGGGCGGAAAGACCTTCACACAACGGTATTCCAAAGATCGAGTTAGGGGGCTCGAAGGTGGTACAAGAATTGTGATGTCGGTCAAATGCCTCAAACGATGAGAGCAGAATACAAATTCATGTATCATAGACCGCCGTAAAAGGAGGTTTATTCGACATGTTTCAGTGGATGCCAAGTGTCACTTACGAAAGGTGTAGTAGAGCATGTCGAAAAAGTATTTGAAGCATGGTTTATTCAAGCGATGGAGGATGCGAATGGAATCGTGTTTAGAATTGTTGTCAAGACATCCGGATCGGTTAAATATTTTTATAAATCGGAGAAGCTACAATCCAGAGCTAGCTATGTGATATACCTAAGCTTGCGAAACATCGACGGACCCTTCACTATTCTCCAGTCTGTTCTCAGCCCGGAGAATCTCGCGAAGCGTCTTGTGAGTCGAAAGCAGAGTTTCGTCCCCCGTAGTTGAGATGTAGGGCGAGTTGGTAGGCTTTTCCGACGAAACCCTCGTGACGAAGTTCTTAGGCTGGTCGTCCACCACGAGACGGAGGAGGTCGGGCCGGGAGTAATTACCGACGCAATCGGTCAGTGTCTTGGCGTAGTCAATCTTGTCAAGGTCAATGTCGCTGTAAATGAGGCCGTCGTAGGTGGGCTTCGTGGGCTCGGTAAGCTGCCGGCCGTCCGGGCCAAAGACGGCGGCCCGGCCTCCGCCGCCACTCAGCATGAAACTGTCCATGTCGGCGCTGCCCTGACCTTCGCTGTTGAGGCGGGCGCCCTCGGCAGACAGTGGCTGGTTAGTGCAGAGGACGTAAACGGCACCCTCGAGGGCGTACATGCGGCTCGCGGTGAGTTCGTTGGCCTCGCCGAACAGAGACCACGGTTCGATGCCGCCGTTGAATTCGCCGTTGAAAGGCCATGCGGCAATGTGCACCTGCTCACCCTGGGAGTAGGTGTGATATTTCAGAAGAGGCTGCAGGTGCTCTGGATATGGGGTCAGCATGATGACAATTTGAACAAGAGACCGGTGAATGACTGACCCCAACAATTCAGCATTCCAATCTTGCCCAGAGGCGTGTCGACGACAGTGGTCAGGGAGTCGCCCGTCGAGTCGCCAAAAATGGTCCGCTCGACATGGGTCGGCTTCGTCTTCCTCCGATGAAGCAGGATATTGCCTTCGGAGTTGATAAGCATCTGTGCCAGATACAGACTAGCACCTACACGCTCGCTGAAGCCAAAGGCAACATAGATATTGTTCTCGGCGGCAGCCTGGCGGATCCGTAGCATCTCGTCTCCGTACACTGTGATGCTGTTCTGCATATACTTCTGGACGAGGGGGATGTTCTCTTTGTAGTTTCCCGACCAGAGAAAGTTAGGGTAGCCGGGGACCCAGACCTCTGAGAATGCGATCAAGGAGGCGCCGTTGCTGCGGGCTTCCCTGATGAGCTTCAGCGACTTCTCAATGGTGGCGTCTTTGTCGAACCAGCGGGGCTCCGACTGGCAGACGGCGGCTTTCCATTGACGAATAGACATGATGAAGGTAGTTTCAAAGAGCTACAATCAAACGAGAAAAATGTCCTGGAGGATTTCGCAAATGCTGGATGTAGAATTCCAGGCGAGTGTTCCAAATGGCCGGGGAAGACGATCTTTAAGTTACCGGACATCTTTGCAGTTATCATACCATGATTGATCAAATATCCTCTGCAAGTAGTACTGTCTCATCCTATTCCCCTATCAGAGTACTTTGGTTCCTTGTACCGATAGTACCCATGTGGGAATTGGAACATCTGGCGCAGGGAAGAGATGTCACTTCTTCTTGCAGGCACAAACGATAGGAAGAGATATCATGCATGATTCAATCCGGGTGTTGCTGACCCGGATAACCGCTCGGGTAATGCATGCCCGGATAGTATTTGCGGGGGATGGCATATGCAGGGCCCACTGCGGGGAAGCTTCAGAAAATCTGGGGTAAAAGTATATCGGCTGGCTATGGGACTGGATGCCTAGTTCTTCCCTGATACATTGGTCTGGGGTCTCCTCTTGCCTTGGGTGGTGGGGTCCATGACTACTAGGTGCTGGACGGACACGAAGCCAGCTGCTTGAACACATTGCACACATAATTCAGTAACAAGAAGATGAGTCAACCTTGTCAGAGAGCAAGGTAAAGCAACTCATCCATTGCCAAACTACAAATAGTGGAGCAAAGCTAGTACGCAATGCTGAGTCTGCAGGGTTACCCACTTCGTAATACTCAAGCCATATGGAATGAAGACCAGTTCACTCTGCAGGATGATCCAAGTAAGTATCCAGGTCCAGCCAACTGTCCGCCGGTTGCTGAGTGGTCGCTTCCGAAAGAAGGCGGGAAAAAGACTCCTCGTCATCTTTACCGGGTTGATAGATGGCTATCTCATCCGAAACCCAAGTTCGTTCTGTGCTAGTTATCTTGACGTCCCACCGTTTAGCGATCTGTTGCAACGCAGATATGGCACGCTTGCTCCACCCCCACGCAATACTCATGCTCTGTAAGCTCTCGAAGCAAGTTTCGAGGTCCTTTAAAGACTCTTTTCGAAGCTCATTGTCCCCCGACGTGGCATCTGCCAGGAATATCACCGCGGCCGTAAAGGCGCAGTGTACCGCAGAAATTGGTATTGTGCGCTTGGAAATCATCAGCAACAACGGCAGCCCAGTGAGAGACTGCAAACTTACAAGAGAAAAGTTCTTCTTGTATATCCGAAAGATCCTGGCGACCCATTGAGCAGCTTTGCGGCACGCCACTGTGTGGATGTCTGATTGGCCTGCGGCGGACAAGGCGAACTCCCGGGAAGAACCAGTCGATTTGAGAAAGGGGCGATGAAGCAGTATCATGATGACGTGGTATTGAAGAATGCGTTGTGTCAGTCAAACGGAAAAGACACAACATGGTATGAGATTTTGCTTGCTGAAGTTGATACACATGCGGAGGCGAAGGGTGACGTGAAGATTTGGAAATCTTTAGACAAGGCGGCAAATCGTCCAAAAACCTGAGAAATTTGACATGACCTTCTGATACCACGCTTTCGGTTTGGATTCTGGTTCTGTTATCTGAGGGAGTGTAGCTCCATAAATGTGTGTTAGGATATAATGTTGACACATGTCTCCAGAAAGTGTACGAGGTAGGGATATGAGGCTTTCATAGCGTCGAGAATGTCGCCCATGGCGCCGAAGAGTTTGCAAGTATAGATAGCATTTGTGATACCGTGAGACGCAGTGATCGAAATGGGATTGACTAAACTCGATGCCCCTTGCCATGGTTCCAGCTCCTCCACGCAGCAGGTGTTCGGCAGTTCAGCTGTAACGTCCCGTGCCTGGATCATGGACGGCCTCCCTAGACCAATATTGAAAAGCCTGATTCCAGGTCAGCCAATCATGGCTACACCGCTGAGAAATAAAAGGGAGTAAATACTTATCCAGCACATAGCATCCCCACCACGTCACGTTTCTCACCTCGGCCTCTTCGGCACTGAGTGTCCCCTCCGAGAGGCACGATGAGCAGTCCAGGTGCATACCCAAGTTCATAGCCATCCGCACACACATACCGCAGTACATCCACCCGAGGGCCTCCTTGCCGACGGCCATCTCGCGCAAGCACGTCAAAGCTAAAGCCTGGACGGTGGTCGGAGTTGGCGCTTCACACTCATAGTGCAGCATTACACGGGCCTGAGCCGCAAATGCATCTCCCGCGGTATTTGTATCATTTGGATCGGTCCTGACACGTATGTCGTCGGTGTACCTCGAAGCAAGTGCCAAGATGGCGTAAAATAGGGCAGGAGAACAAAATCGCCCGAAGGGGCTGCCTGGGTGGCTGCTCAGATCCTGCAGAAACGGGGCTTTGCAAACGATGTACTGCCAAGAGTTCTGCCACTTCCAGAATAAATCCAAAAGCTGCGTCTGAAGGTCCTGGGACGCTACAACGAGTCCCACTTGGGCCTTGGCCGCCTCGTAGCCTCTGCGCTGCATCTCGATGTTCGACGTTGAGCGGATCGTCGCGCTCCTCAAGAGGTTCAAATTGCTCCGGGAGCCAAAGTAACAGAGCTCCCCGCCGTCCCCGATGGCAAAGCGTCCGAGGATGTCAGTGACTTCTTCCATCGCCACTGACATTGTCCCAGATGTGCCGTGGCTGGTCGTGGACTGCGGCGACATCCGTTCATCTTCATCGCCGGCTTGCCGGGGTTCGGTATCAGCAACGGGGGCCAAGTCGCCACCCTCACCGGAGCCCCGCACTCAGGCGAGTTCGGCTTCGAGGCTCTTAACACGAGTCTGCAGCGCAGCAACGTATTCCTTCTTCGGGGGTCTGCACACGACCTTATCAGCCCTTCCTCCACCCGACAACAAGACAGGCCCATCGTAACCCGGGGAAAGGACTTGCGATTATTCGGGGCGTGTACGTATTCACAATCCGACTCCCGGTACTTGCATGCTGAACATTGGATAGGGTTGCCGTCGCACTGAAAGCATGGTGATTAGAGTGGTGGGGAACTTGGCGCTCATGGCACTCGCTCTACCTTGGTTCTTTTCGTCCGGCAGGCCAAGCAGGCTGTTAGGACCCGTTTTCTCTGATTATTTTGGGTGTTCGTCGGAAATCGCCCTGTGCAGTATTGAGTTTTGGTGTTGGGATCTGGCAGGGAGTGAGGTTCACGGCCGTGTCAATATAGGCTGGCAAACGAATGGATGGAAATGCCATCGTATCCGGGTATTAAATATCCGGAAACTGGGCACGTGACCAAACGCTGCTGCTGGTTTCATTCATCAAAGCCGACAACTCAGAAGCTGCATATAAGACTCGTTCAAGAACTACGGTGAAGATTCACGGTATTCAAATGCGTAGAGAGTCTCACATGTATGGTCGGTCGTGCGCATTAATGAGCTTTGCCTACCCCCCCTCCCCCAAGCACCGCCGAATGGAGAGCGCATACTCGTTGCCGCCGAGGCCCTCGCCTCAGTTCTTTAGCTGGTATCCTACAGAATTTGCCAAATACTCCTTACACGAACAAAAATCACCACCGAGTTTGGAGACCAGTGCCCAGTCAGGTGGTTCATACGCTCCCCCCCTGCCCCCCTACCCCCCTATAGCCAACTCAGCTCGGAACGGGCCCAAGGGGTGTTTTTTACCCTCCTTCACCCGCTCTCATCCACAGCACTTCAGAGCCCATTCCACACCACCCGCAATTCAAAGAGATGACTACCCACTCGCCTCGTCTACCGTAGCCACCGTAGCCGCCCGGCGCTCCACCTCCCTCATGAACTTCCTCACCTCGGGGTCCAGCGGCAGCGTCCTCCTCATCTTGGCCTTGTTCCCGATGACCTTGAGACCGCCGAGCGACCGCGCGCGGCTCAGGGCCACGTACGTCTGCCTCCCGTCCCAGACGTCCTCCAGGTTGACGATGACGCGGTCGAGCGACAGGCTCTGGCTCTTGTGGATGGTCATGGCCCAGCCCGGGACGAGGGGGATTTGCGTTCGCGCCGAGTACCCCGTCAGGGCCTTCCTCGACCCGTGGGGGGTTTGCTCCATCGCTGTTTCGATATCGTGCATGTTGCAGTAAGGCACGATGACGCGTCGCTGGCCGTTTGCGAATATGATTTCGGGGACTGTGGGGACGGGGATTAGCGGTTCGTGGTTACGGCTTTCTGGGGAATTCGGGACATGGGGAGGACTCACAACCCTCGACGCCTGATGCGCCATTGATGTAGTCGGTCATTTGGTCGTATCTAGCGCATGCGAGCTCGTAGGCGTAGTGGTCTCCCTTGTAATTCTTCTCGTCGGGCATTTTGGGTTTGTTGTGGTCGTGCAGCGTCCGTACGAAGCGGAGGAGCTTGCCCTGGCTGCCGTTGCAGAGACCATTCTCGACGTCGAGCTGTCAGCTGTCGGTTAGTGCGTTCTAGCTTACCCGGGGATGAGGTGCGCGATGGCGCGGCGAAGGGGGAGAACTCACGTTAGCCAGCAGCACAACCGGCATGCCGGCCTTGAGGGTCAGATGTTTGTCGAATCGGTGCTTGTCGTTGTTGTTCCCGAGGTCTCTTGGGTAGTCCACGGCAAGACAGCTTTCTGGCCGGCTGGGAAGCTTATTGAGCTCCCGTTCGTTGTGGTCCTTGGCTTTCTGCTTATGGCTGAACAGGGCTATGCCATCCCTGACTTGGCGAGGTTGCAGCAGGACGTCGAGATCGGCGTCAGTTGTGTGGCCAAGGCGGATGTTCTGGAGCATCGTGATGAATCGCTCATCGGTTTGTCGATGGATCTTGGTTAGATGGATGTATCTATTTGCCGAGTATGTCAGGTCGGCGTCCTCTGTTGTACCGTCAAACGGATCATGATACTTACTGGAAGTTGCACTGTTCCCAGGTCCGCGAGTTGAAAGCCCATTTTTCGACATCCCGAAAGCTGGGGTGCTCCCTGTCTCGAGGACAGTAGTGCAGGTTGCCTTTCTTGTCGAAATCCATCTTCCCACACGGCGTCGAAGTACCGCCATTCTGGTCATACGCCACCTCCACAGTGCAGTAGCTGAACGGCAGCACCGGGGGCAGCTGGCAAAAGTCGCCGACGGCGATGACCTGGATGCCGCCGAATGGTCGCTCCACCGATTCCGCGGTCTGGGTTTTGACGACATTGGGGTAGCTGCGGAGGAACGCTTCCCGTCGGAGCGCAATGAGGACGTCGGAGAGGCGGTTGAAGAACTCGCTCTCGACCATGCTGATCTCGTCGATGATGAGGACGTCGGTGCTCATGATGCGCTCCCACACGCTCCTGCGACGGGCCTCTTGGATGAGGGTCCTGAGTGTCTCCGCCGGGGCAGTGGTGCTCCATCCGGCGTAGGAATATGTTGTCCTGCCGTTGATGTTTGTGGCGGCCTGGCCCGTGGGTGCGACGAGGTAGACGGTCTTCTCCTGGGCGTCGAAGGCCTTGTTGAGGGCCTTCACCAGGACTGATTTGCCGCAGCCGCCGGATCTGAGAGGGTCAGTCATGGCCTGTATTTCTTTTTCCGTAGTGATAGACCTACCCAGTGATGAAGAGATTGTGGCCCTGCATGGCCAGATCCAGGGCGTGCTGCTGTTCAGGACAGAGGGGAAGGTCTGGGGCCTCCTCTACGACTGGCGGGTCTTCCCCGCCTACCCGGCGATCATTTTCGCGCTTGATGTACTCGTTCGTTTGACTGGAGTAGCCGCTGAGAGGTATAAATCCCTCAGCTTCCCTCATTGCTTCTTCCTCGTCCTCAAAAGCCCCCTCCCCTTTGATTGCGGCTTCATAGATATTCTGCCCCTCTTCAGTTGCCTCCTGATCGGAATCATCCTCAACCATGATTGGTGACTGAGGTGTACCAGATTGGTAATTTTCCTCGTGTTTGACCTTTTTAGATCGATGCAAGTCAACAAAAAAGGCAGCTGAAGTCTCCGGGTCAGGCTCGGGCTCCTCATCCCTCGGCCGCTTGACCGGGGCAGGCGCCGACGCAGGTGCAGGGGCGGGTACGGTGGATTGACTTGGATGTACCGGGGGATAATTCAACAAAGAGCCATCGTCGATCTCGAGGGCCAGCCCCTCTACTAGAAGATTCATCTAATGTGTGTAAGTCCCCTAGCTCACGAATATGGAGGTATGCACTTACAGCCTGGTCGAAAGTCGAAGCAGTAGTGTCTGGGTTGATTCCCACATGTTAGCATGGTGGGGCTGACGAACCACACAGCCAGTCCCTGTACATACTTTTGTTCTTGCAGCCTTCAGTTTGGACCTTGGTATCATTCCAGTTCGTGAAGATGCCGTACTTCCTGCCGTGCGCCTGAGGTCCTCGCAGGTTGTAGACCACGTAGTATTTGGGGGTCCACCGATCATCGAGCACGACGGGATTGCGCTCGTCGTCAATGTAGTCCATCGCGGCCTGCCTCGCCTGCTGGGATGCAGGGCGCGGGTTTCCGACCAGCGCATCCCGGGCCGGCTTAGACTTGACCATGGCTGTGAGTGTAGGCGGTGCGATGGTTGTCTTCGAATCTCACCATGAGAACGCGATAAAGGGGCCGCGACAGAAGGTTTCACCGACTCCACATTACGTATTATGTAAGCGAACTCTGCTCGCGCATTGGCCAGTGGGCTTCTCTAACCCATCTCCCCCATAATATTTGCTTTTTCTAGTTTGCCCTTTGTTGTGCATTTTTCCTTCCTTGACGACAATGGGTAGGCCGGGTCTGTAGAGATTTTTTCGACCCCAAACGGCAGTAGTCGCTGCTCGATTCGCTTTCTACTTGATTTCCTTCTCGATATTATCCGTACAGCGAATATGAATCTGCTGTGGCAGTTCTTCGAAAAGCTTGGCATAGGTGGCAATTCTCTTGAGACCGCCTAATTTCCTTGTGTCTGCGCGGCTATATTTACTGTGGACTTAATTGCTCCTGTTCGGAGACGACGATAGTAACAACAACGATAGCGATAACGACGACGACGACGACGACGACGACGATAGAAACGATGACGATAGAAGCGACGAAGATAGAAGCGACGACAGTAAAGTAGATTATAGCTACAGGAAAAGTAGTCGGTACAGCACAGGAAAAATAGGCGGTCTCATTCTCTTAATCACCGCTCCTTATGGCAATCGCGATCAAAGGTCTTGATGAGTCTAACTATACGTGAATCTCAGTAAGAAACATTCGTAGATGGTCTTCTGGTCACTAAGACTAGCTCTTGCTGAGCTTCAAGCCAGCCACTGCACCTGCCTGCAGTGAAGTTGGTCTGAGTGCTGTTATGCATCGAGACTCCAATTTGATACGGCTGTGAGCTATCACGGGGACTCGTTCTCGAGTTTCTCCATCATGGCGTACGCCTCTCCAGCAACACGGCGAGACTCTGTGTCTAAACCGTCAGCATCTCTAAAGACTGCAAACGTCTCTTTCCATAGTTGCCACCGCTCAGGATTCAACCCATCCGTTCCCTTGAGCATGTGCCCTTGCTTCCACAGAGGCCCTGCAGTAGCCCCCGAGATCTGCTCATCCCGTCCGTAAAGGAGGTGTCCGGCATGAATGATCCATACCGCGGCACTCATGAGTTTGTGAGCTATAGCTTTCCCTTCCCTCTGATTTTCTAGAGCAGGGCCTGTATTATTGGCGGTTGTGTCCTCCAACGCACCCACCAAAGCCCAGATGGCGTAGACTTCGAAGGGCAGCTGGCAAAGCCCTGCAACCCGTGCTGCGTAAGCATCGAGATTGACCCGTCGACTCTTCTTGAGATCTTCTGAGGATGCTGCAGAGTCGTCTTTGTGTTGATCACCGTCAGCAAACGAGCATTCAATATTGTGTGATAGCATCGCGTACCATCATCAAGCTTCTCGCGAAAGGTGTTGCCAAACATGGGTAGATTGGTCCACAGCTCAACAGTGCTCGCATCACCACTGCCCCATTCTTCGCCCAAGGCGACTTTTCTGGGCGGCAGGTCAATGAGACTCCTGATCACTGCCGCCAATCGGTCTTGCTCCTCGCTGTCATAGGGAAGCTGGCGTGAGAGGTCGTGGACCAGATCCCAGAACCACCACAAGAAACCGCCTGCTGAACCCGCTGCTGTGCATTCTCGTTTGCAGAGTGCGTCAATCGCCAGTGCTGCCTCTTTTTGGGATGAGGGACTGTTTGAGGCAATGGCAGGATTGAGTATATCAATGACCTCACCAGCGTAGTCGGGAGCGCCCGGGTCCTCTAACTGTAGTTTCACTGGCGACATTGTGACGTCTCGGGGTTGAACGGTCGAAAAGTTCGGCTGCTTGTTTAGCAGAAAACAATTGAGAAATAGCGATGATAGTTCCTGATGTCAGGAGTGTTCGAAGCATATGCTGAAGAAGGTATTTGTCGCCGAGGAAGTGATCAGTAAAGTCAGGATCTATTAATACCAGGCGGCTCCATTTGGGGGCCTTGGCTCAGGCCGCTAGTCGAGATGAGCAAGATACGCCGAGTGAGTCAGTGACATTCTTACATCTCGAAAGCACCAGCCCAGAAACATCGAGATAACATGGAAACTGCCAGTCGACGAGAAATAAAGCGAGATCGGACGAGGCCTGGAGCTCCAGGCCGTCAATATGAAAATTGAGTAGGGATCACGTCTTCTGGCATTTGACTTCGGATGATGCGGATCATTCATCAGCCCCCAAGAAACAGCGCTCGACAACCTCTTAGCCTCAATTTAAGGTTTCGGCTCTCAACCGTCGGCCTGACCGGCAGATACGTCCGGGGTATGGCACAGCCGCTGTCCAGGCCCACGGCATCGTTCAAATGTTCAGATACTGGGGACCTTTGACAGACTTGGCGCCAAACCTTAAGAGCTCAGCTTGCACCTGGAGGTGCTGCCGCGATCCGTGGCGGGCCATCTTTCTGAAACGCAATTACATGACTGGCGAGGGGCATCACGACATTGTTCTGGAATAATGGGAGCGGCCCGAGAGAGGGGTTCGCGAGAATTCGCCCGTCGGTCAGTCTAAGTGGGTTTGTGGAGAACTACTAGGTACGGAGCAACCGATCAGCGTTCAAGTGAAATGTCATCATTGAGGACCATTGCACTGCATTTCATTAACTCTTTCTCCAGTCTGCTCACTTACTCCAGTCGTATTACAAACACTGCCCGTCTAGACATGTCTGGAATCGAATTGCTTGTCCACTGTTCAGCGAATCGTCTAAATGCAGGGACTAGATAGAGCATAAAATTGCCTTAACAGTGAAACGCTGCCATCGTAGGAAATCGCTCGATTTTGGGGCAAGATACCAATACAAATCAGACAACTTCTGTGTTTCCCCGAAGGTGTACGATTAACACGGTGAGAAAACAAAACGATAGCGATGTGACACAGCCTAGGAATATTCTGCCCGACAGGCCCACCAGTTCGTGCCAAGGCCCAGGAGTAATGCCCGCTGATTTATGCTGGCACTTGAACTTCTATCACATCGACTTACAAGGGTGGTTTCATCTGAAAATAGTTTCACAATGGACTCAACATGGGCTGTGAACCAAGACCAAAGCTCATCTGTATGGCTCGGCATGGCATGACGAGACGGACTGGCGGTCTTTGGCATCACGAAGGTATCATCGAAGAAGATAAATAGGCCTCGAAGTCACCCGTCCAATGCACTCATCCAGCTCATCATTCACTCACAACTCAGAAAGCTTCACCACACTCCTTGTCTTCACTCAATACACTCTCTTACGACAGAACCGTCACACTCTTTCGTCTCCAACGACATCAACACTCATTCCAACAATCAAAATGGTTTCCTTCACTCATCTTCTTACTCTCCTCGCCGCTTCCGTGGCTGTTGCCTCCCCTGTCTCCTTTTCTGACAACGGAGAAGGCATCATTGAGATCCGTGCAGGCGATGTGAGTTGAACCCGGTCATTCCACCATTGATCTCTGAGATTGCTAACCTCGCCACCTCAGGACGTCTATGTCTGCAAGGCCGGCGCCGGCAACAACAAGGCCCTGTATGGCGAGATCAAGCTCGCCGACGCCATGCGCGACGTCGCCGCCGCCAAGACCACCAAGGGCTCCAGCGGCTACCCCAAGCCCTTTGGCAACCTGGGCAACGTCATGACCTTCGCTTCAGGCTGCTCCAGTGATGTCTGGGAACTCCCCGTCCTGCCTGGCGGCAAGGCCTACAACTACAACGCCAAGAAGGGCGGCAACTCTCCCGGCCCCATTCGTGTCTTTTACAACAAGAACCTCCAGTTCTGCGGCATCGGCGCCAAGGAGAACGCCGACGGCAGTGGCAACCCCCACAACTGCGCTCTCAAAGCCAAGGCCGAGGATAAGGGAAAGGGCAAGGGCAAGGACAAGGGCAAGGGAAAGGGAAAGGCCTCTGCCTAGACGCATACTTGACTATGCATCCTCAATGGTCACCGTGGCTACACTAGATTTGGTACTGCTTCATTGCTGATAGACTTGGGTTTGGTTTTGTTTCGACTTATAGACTGGGATAGACAAAAAGTGCTTTGCTCAAAATAAGAATCCGGATTTCTTAACGTCCCACACCCACTTCCGGACCACCCACTTTTGATGCCCTCATAGTTCAACACATCAACTGAAACCTATTATTACTGCTACTGTGATGCAACTACAATGCAACTTTCGCTGTCACTAGGGTTTTCAGACTCGCTGGATTCATCTGTGCTATTTTCAAGTTCGCCCGCCTCGATTTGAGCCCTCCGAATAGCCTCAATATCGGCAAACTTCGAATTTGGGCTCATTTTGACCTTCTTCCGTTTCCTGGCCCTACTAGCATCAACCTCTGCCTGCAGTGCCTCTATCTTTCGCTGGGCTACTGCTAATTGGTATGCCTTCTCATCAAAGCCCTTCTGAACCTTCCGAAAAGCAGGCGCTGCGTATGCTCATCATTATCCAGCTTGCTGAACAGGCTGAACTGATACTGAAGCTCATCCCTCTTCTTGAGGGTTGACCAAGGGACTGCTGATGTATCTGCCGCCCATTTTTCGCTTGCTTTACCATCGGAGAGCCCTTTGCAGACCTGACTAGCTGGTTTAGCAGGGGTTGACGTGTTCTCAAGCAGCAGAGGGCTCATGAGGGGTCTAGCCATACTAACAGGCCACAAACCAGTCTATTTCCAGCTACTGATGATATTCTTGCTTATCAGGGCTGCCTTACGCGCCTTACTATAGCATATAACGAAGTTTCTCTTGCCCATAACTATACCAGCATGCTATTCAGCCAGTAATCCAAGCTCCTTCTTATATGCTGCCTTGAGGGGCCTAAAAACCAACTGATCAAGTGGCTAAAGGACGTGTGACGTGTGTGCTGGCAAGAACAGCAAGTATATCTTATTCCTAAAGCATATATACATAAAAGTAGTAGTCTTATAGCTTCTATAACCATCTAAGATTAGTAATCTGACCTTTAAGGGGTCCCCTAGCTGGGTTAAAGAAATGAAGACCTCTGTTAACCACTTAATAGCTGTAGAGTCTGAAATCCACCTGTTTTCTGTAGCTGTAAACTTCTTGGATTCATATAGCGTCAGATCTAGAGGAAACCACTACTGCTGGATATTCTTACCCTTATATATAACAAGTGGAGGTAGTGCCTTGCCAGTTATAGAGATACACTCAATCAGAGATATCTAAGCACGCAATCCAGGCTGTTTCTTGCGGATAGAATGAGTTTCTAATGATCCAAGAACAAGCCTATTTGATCCTCTGCCTTCTAGAATACTAGTCTTATCTATATTATATTAATTAGAGGCCTTAATAGCCATGATCTCAGGTATGGCGAGGTGCTTGAACTATTGCCTGATTATATTAGTTGAAGCTCTATTAATGCGCTGGGAATTAATTACTCTGCTTCTTTAGACCCTTATAGATAGGTTTCTCTTAATAAAACATTATACCTAGTTCTTTCTAAGAGGCTAGGAGTCTCTATAGACCTATAGGATGCGTTCAGCAAAGTCCTTAAGTTATTAATAGGTTAGAGGTAGGCTTAAGGCAGCCTAAATTTAAACCCATTCAGCCAGATAGCTTTCCTAGGTCAGAGAAAGCCTTTACAGATCAGAAAAGGCAATATCTCATACCTAAGCCCCTTACATTCAACGTAGTAGAGTAGTCTTTAGCACACCATACTATAATAAAGCTTTTCGTAGGCTAGTACCAGTTATAATAGCCTCAAGTGCCTGAGAAACTTCATCTTCAGTATAATAAGCCATCATGTAGTTATTATGCTTCGTAGAGAGTTTAGTAACAATTAAGTAAAAAATGGTGAAGTTATTCAAGTTTAAAAGTAGCAGTGTGCATTTTCAATGAGGCATTTTGAGGTGGTCCGAATATGGGGGTGGTCCGGAAGTAGGTGTGGGACGTTAATGGCAATGTTTGTCACCGAGCAGATTGAACTCCGGAATCTAGTTATGTTTCGGGTTTGAAAGGAAATTTCACACAAGCAGGAAGAAATAAATTGAACGCTTTCCGATATTATACTAACTTCGCGATGATGACTCCGAAGAAATGAACTCCTTATTGCCAACAATAATGAATATATGATTAGGTTAGGGAGTTGTGCTTCATCTGCATAAGTTGATACTCGCTCAAGGTATATAAATACCCCAACGTGATTAAGCTTCCCCCACCGCCATTCTTAGGCAGATGCATGTCTGCTGGAATCAGACGGGTCAACGAATGTCTGGTCTTCGTCCTCCTCTTCTACGTTTTGCGCCTCTTGGGCAATTTTCTGCTCCTCTCGGAGCTTTCTCAGTTCTGTCGCATCGATCGTCTTGTTCTCCTTGGACAGCTGTCTCAAAGCCCGAAGGTCCTCTGGGTCCCTCGTTCCTAGCGAATGCAACAGCTCGCGAGGTTCCTTCATTTCGTCGGCGTCCGTGTTATGCATGTCGCGGGCCAGCTCGGCCACTACGTGCACCTCTTTGGCTGTGTTGATGTTGAGAGCTCTTGCCAGCTTGACGAGAATTCTGATCTTCTGCGCGTCGGAGCCCACGAAATCTTCGAGCAAGATCCGGTAGCTCGCCGCAGGATCATTGTGAGCCATCTTGAGGCTGGTCCATAACTTGTGTATGCCACGGGCTACCTTTGGATCATAGTCGAGGCCGAGTGCTGCGTATAGGCTCTTATAGTAGTCGATGGCCCCTGCGTTGTTAAATTCAAGAGACTCGGTGTGAACAAATGGTTTGTAAACAATGTCCCCCTTCTCTCCTTGATGTTTTAGTTTTACGGGTTTCCAAAGACCACTGCTGCGAGCATCCTCGTGCGAGGTAAGGGATAGGGTGTTTTCGTCACGCAGCTCTTCCTCGACACTACTCGGCGCTGCACGGAACCACCAGTAACGGCCAAACGCGAGCCGATGCAGTCGCGAGGGTATAAATATTGTCTGTTGACCCTCTGAAACAGAACTCGACAAAGCCGTTTCGCGAACAGGCCACGTATCCAGCCGACGCGAGTCTCAAGGCGGCAACGAAGGAGGGAAACTTGTCGTCTTGTCGCCAATGTCAGTGAAATGGAGAACCATTGGGGAGAGAAGTTAGCGACTGAGACTTACAATTTGCCTCTAGAATTGCTTTGCAAAAGTCAACCACGAGATCCTGACGGCCGCTTAGGCGTAGCGGCTTGGTAGGGTGCAAGAGCCCAAAGAATTCGGCCATGTGCGGGCGCTTGGTTAGAAACCCCGACCCTTTGATGGTTTGATTCCATATGAAAGGGAATGAATCCAGTCCCACGTACAATGTCATATTGGGTGTGTTTACAAGGTGTATGGCCCGGTAACGCGCGTTCCAGGCTTTTGTGTTGTTTGCTGGAGGGAAATACTGGTCTTGCAAAGGCCATCTGTCCTTGCCCAGATGCTGCATGATCTTGATTGGCAGGGGTTCTTCGGCCTTCGGCTCTGCTTTCATGTCTTTCAGAAGCATCTCGATATTATCATAGATATTTTGATCCCTGGCCTCGAGAACATCGAATAACCAAGGCATATATCTCGACCATGCACTCATGCTGTGCGACGGCGCAGCTTCTGTTCTTTGCACTACTTATAGAACCAAGGTCCCAGAAACTCGTGGGTAGCTGCCTTCTGTTTGAGGTCGTCCGCCTGCCGCGTGGCTTCGGCAGCGGCCACTGACGCGAGTTGCTACAAAACTACTTCGCCCGTCATGACGATTCCGTTGATGAGGCCCAGCATGCGAACCACATCAGGCGAGGTCTCACCAGGAGCAGACGGCCTATATAGGATAGCATGCCCGATATCAGACCAAGCATGCATGATAATGTTGCCTATCTGGATATCCACATCAACATCGGGGTCATCGGCTGCAATTTGATCGAAGTCACGGCTATTATGCCGTACCACAATGTGTGTAGCCTTATAAACGAAAAAGGTCATTTCAGGTGCTGAGCTAGTTTTGTCCATCAGCTCCATCTTGACGCGGTCATCATCGGACGTTTCCTGAATCTGGCGTTGTTGCTCTCTTAGCCTACGTCCAGACGCTCAGTAACGCTTGCGTCGCCACCGCCTGGCAAGACAACAACCATCCGTACAAGTCGGTCCCAACGCAGCAGTGGTTTGCACACGGTTTTATTATCTGACCCAAGCAGCCGGCGTAGATTCCTCTTCCTACGCGGTGTCTGATAGTAATAATGATAAGCTGCAGGAATGGACGGGCAGAGCAGACGCAGTCAAGTGGGCGCGCGCGGCCAACGGCACATCGTGCAATCGGAAATTTGCGAGGATCCGCTTTATAAATCTAAGGGAATATAATATAAACTAAATAATAGATATAAAATAGAATTTAATGTTAAATAGTTATTAATATACTTATAATTAATAGTAAAGAATAAAAAATCAACAACTAGTATTATTATTTTGATACTTGTCCTATAGTGATATTATCTAGTTTGATGTTGTCGTCGCTGCTATTCTTGTTATTGGGGCTGTTGTCGTTGTCTTCATTGTCGTCTTCCTCGTTAGTTGCTGTTGTTAGTTATCGTCGTTATGTATCGTCGTCCGTCGTCGCCGTTCCTCGTCGCCGTTCGTCGTCGTTCGTCATCATTATTAGTCGCTATCGCTATGAGTTCGGTGTCACTACTCCGTACGAATATTTCTATTACTATCCATGTTTAAACGGGGTAATTAACTACGTAGGAACGCGCAGACACGGAAAAATTGGGAGGTTTCTTGAGGAATTAGGCGCGCGCCATCTTTGAGGGCGGTGCAGTTGGCCAACAGGTCCGGGCTGGCCAACAGTGGCCCGGGCGGCGCTTAGGCCACGGAGGCCAGGCCAGGTCAACCTAGAACCTAGTGCCGCCAGCCCATAGGGGTTTTTCATTCCCCGAGGTGTTTTCCTAGTTGCATCTCCCTAGTGAGCTCCCCCACAAACGTCAACGACATGAGGCAGCCCTGGTGCAGTTCGAGTAGAGAACAAGATTGAACGGCCTTGTAGCCAAATGCAATGAGTCACTGAGGAAAAGTACAATTGGGCACGAATGTCGGCGAGTGACGCATCAACGGCCACCGCAGAGGCCCTTCCAACGGGTACCGTAAACGGGTTATCTACACGGGTGGCTGACGGCGGCGTGAGTCAAACTCGGCGATTGGCCTCACCTTCTCACCATCACCATGGGACATAAATAGGATGAGGGTTCTGTCTTCTCTTCTCATTTCACTCTTCCTTCATCGCGGTCAACCTCCTCCTCCTCCTCTTCCAAAGCAGCCGATTGACTAATACGGCGTGGAAAACATCACTTGCCGCCCAATATGGCTTCGGACGAGGTCTTTGACCTCCTCGTCCTGACGGACGCCACTGCGTTCATGAGTAGCTACCTTCGGGCCCTCAATCAGTCTTTGCCCGAGATTCTTCGAGTATCCGCCCTAACAGACTGCTTCTCTCGTATTGCCGTCATGGCATATCGTGACTACTCGGCCGATATGGTTACCGAGTGGTCCGGCTGGTACGGCGATGGCGAAGATACTATTACACAGTCGAAGCTCCTCACCATGGCCAAGAGCATTCGCGCCGACTCAGGGCACCACAGTATCGACTGGCCCGAGGCTGCGAAGACCGGTCTCGCGCGCGCCTATAGCGTCATGAGACCCGAAGCTACCACAATCATTGTCCTCTACGCAGACGCTCCGCCCCATACTCTCGACATCGCCAGCAGAAACAGAGACACTGAAATCAAGAACCTGTCCAAGGTGGACTCCTTCAACGGCGTCGGAAACCTATTCACCGATTGGGTCTCCGGAGCCAAGGCTCTCCAGGGCGAGAAGAAGGCCAAGGTCTTCTCTATTATACAGGGGGCCATCGCTGACACCCTGTCTCCGTTCCTGTTCCTATCCCATCTGACGGGTGGCGCCTGTTTCAAGCTGGACATCGGGGATGCTAGTGTCACCACTGCTGATGCCATTTCCCAACTGACCATCGGTATCCTCCTGTCATGGATGGGTGTCGGAAAGCTGGGAACCTCTGCTTCCGGAGAGCGGAAGTTTGCCGAACTGCTGCAGTACCGAGATACAGCAGCAGTCCAGAACAGTACCCATGAATGTGACGGAGACACGACTGGAAAATACTTCCCAGTTAACCAATCAACAACTGCGGAGTACGTTGTTGAGGAGAACATCGAGTCCCGCGACCCTACTCTTAACGAGCTGCATACTGTAGTCGATGCCAGGAAGACCCCAGTCATGGATTTCTCGAAGAGATACACGGCCGATACAAACTACCAAGGATTCGTTGTCGACCAGCTCAAGTCACTCATCGATGCAGATGTTGCTGCTATTGCCGTGAACCCCATCTTCGGGACTCTTTGGCGTACCGTCTGCAATGACCGCGAAAACCCAGCCCGAGATGGTCTCATCCAATCCTTCGGTTATGCAGTTGATCGAATCTCCGAGTCAGAGAAGAAGAGTCGGATGAAGACTTGGTTAGAAGAGTCGTACGATTATGCCGCAGAGATCCTCGACATCGTCAGCCAGGTTTCCAACGAGGAGCGATACCCCTGCGTATTCTTAGACCCGACCGTATGTTTCACAAACGAGGGCGACGGCGAAGACGACAAGGCCAAAGCCTCCGGCAAGCAAGGTGTCGCTGGTTTCACGCGTGACGAACTGATGGAGATTGGTCGTTCCTGCGACTCTCGCATTCTCCGCAGGCTCGGTCGAGTGCTCACACGACTTACCTATGTCCAGTCTGAGAACACCCTGCCTGCCCACATGAAAGGTGACGAGGAGGTCATTCGGATTCCGATGGCACTCGCGGATGTGATATACCAGCGCAAGTTCTGGAGAATACTCCTTCATCTTATTCTTCCTGGGACAATGCTGGCAGCCCGTCCCGGAGCGCTTCTAGCTACACTGTCCCTGCGTATGGGCTTGAAACCCCTTACAGAAGCTGCCGACCAGGAACTCCTATTCTTCAGCAAGAAGTGGAACAACCTGGACATACCGGAAACTTGGAACGTAAGCTGCCTTTCATTGCTTCTCGACGCCGACAGAGACTACGAGAAGCGAGTCACAGAAGGCGTCACCCATCGCCACAGCCATGACGCCTGCATCTTGTCGGAGGGAGATCGTCAGCTGTTCAAGACGCTAGTAAACTACAAGCTACTTGAGCTCAACCTGAACACCACGCTCCAGGCCAAGGTTGGTTGGCATCCGGAGAAATCCAAAGTCGCGCTTGGGCCTGTCGTGATCTGCAAAAGCTGCAGCTTCCCTCGCTCAGTCACAATCATGGGGCGCGACGGTGTCTGCGGTCTCTGTCCTCAGAAGTGCAGCTGCAATATCTGCCAGCCCTTTGAGGATGAAAAGCTAAGAAGGGAGACGAACGTGCGTGCTGACGATAACGAGAAGACGGAGGGCACTTGGGTTGAGTGCTTCACGCCGACCTGTCGTGCCCAGTACGTTGTCTACAACCCAGACGCTCTGAACGTGCGTCCCAAGTGTTACTACTGCCGACACAGTAGCTCGGCAAATGCCCCCTGGGTTGAGTGCTCGCAGTGCCTTAACCGCATTATCTGGCCAAAGGCGTACCGACCTTCTGACTTCGATGCCGCCAGCTTCAAATGTCCTGGCTGTGTAACGAACAGGGTCACTATGATTGACTACGAAACTTCTGCGAAAAGCTTGAGCGGAGAAAACGGCACATCATGGCTTCTTCGCAACGAAAACGGTGCCATCAAAGACCCTTTCAACGGCCGATCTCTCTTCCACACCATCTCAGCAGTCTCGGACCGACAGTCTTTAGCAGCAAATGTACAGGTTCTTCCAGCTGAAGCTGGACAGTCTACCCACCTGACTATCCGTGGCAAGGTGGTGCACAACCAAGCGCAGGTGCTCGACTCGCTTCGTTCCTGGGTCGAGTCCCGGAAAACAGAGGCTGGGGAGTGTAGTTTATGCTTCTCCAACATTCGAAAGACCGATTTGCGTGAGGCATGCGGCCGCTCAGGCTGTCATCAGACCATCTGCAGTGGATGCTTGCAAGACTGGTATGGTCTCAACTCCCGGGGCAGGATTATTAACATCGCCGCTCTATCTTGCCCTTTCTGTCGCCGACAGCCGACCCGCAAAACAGTATCCGCCTTGGGTCTGTCTCAGCTCGGAAACCTGGGCACTGCCGTGGAAGAATCCGGATCGTGGATCTATGCTTGGTGCGACGACTGTGGCCTCGCTCGTCGCTTTGTCGAGAGGGTGTGCGCGGCTGGGGCGCCCCAAGAAGTGTTCAACTGGTGTTGCGATGAGTGCAAGGAGATGAAGGGAACGAAGCTGCAGATCAGACAATGCCCTGGCTGCGGCACCCTAACAGAGAAAATGGGTGGGTGCGACCACATTAGCTGCACCGTCCCTGGATGCGGCGCCCATTGGTGCTTCTTCTGTGGCGAGAACGTGGGACTCAACGAC
Organism: Colletotrichum noveboracense; assembly: GCA_026319125.1. Lineage (NCBI taxonomy): Eukaryota > Fungi > Ascomycota > Sordariomycetes > Glomerellales > Glomerellaceae > Colletotrichum > Colletotrichum noveboracense. Next base: position 16,263 of record JANUHK010000057.1, on the reverse strand, counting down.
ATCTATGATCACATGGACCGTGTGCACAATGGTTGGTGGAATGGCGAGGACGAAGATCGAGATGATATGTATGAAGTAAGGGCAATAGTGTGGCAGATACCTAGTAGTTATTACCAGAAGACTCAGACGGTACCTCTTTTCTCGCTATCATCGTTCCTGTTGTAGTCGCTGTTATCGTTCTCGTTGTCGTCGTCCATAGTCGTCTTCTATCGTCGTCGTCCCTAGCAAAGTCACTAAATATAAGAAAATGTAGCCGCCCAGACACATCAAAATTAGGCGGTCTCATGATCATAGATGCCCAAGTAATTAATTTATCGTACCTTGCTCCTATTGCTCTGCATTTTGATGGGGTATGCCTTCTTGCAATTGATTCGCTTAATGTCTGACGCCAAGATTGCTCTGATTACAGTAGTCGCACAGCGTCAGGAAATCAACCATTTGATGCTTGCTCATTTGGCCCGAAGACCGGGCGAGTTCTTCCGTTGACTCCTCACTTGACGAGAGGTCGCATTCATAGGCCGCGATCATAACAGTCGACATTCAACACATTTCTCGTTTCTTGCTTTGCCTTCACTTCCTCTTCTCAATCTGCAGAAGACTTGTCTTTCACAATGTCACCATTGGTCGGTTTCTCAGACAATCAATTCCGCACACGCGGCGACCTCGTGCGGGCGGCTGCCGCCCTGCTCGGGCCATTGGAGTCGTACAAGTCAACTGAGAAAGCACGAATCAAGCTCGCGACAAATACTGCTGCCGGCTTCGACGAGGTCTCGGCCCAGTTGGAGGGATTCGCCCGCCCGCTTTGGGTGGTTGCTAGCCTCCTCCGCGAACCCAGCTTCGACGCCAACAATGGCGTGGATCTCAGTTCTTGGACGACGGGAATCGTGGCAGGCACCGATCCTGAATCTGAGGAGTACTGGGGTATTGTGGGAGATATTGATCAACGGATGGTGGAAATGGAGTCCATCGCATTTACACTCTTGACCTCCCCCGACGCGTTCTTGGTATCATGCGACGAAAAGGCCAGGGGGAGATTGCGGACTTGGTTAGACCAAATTAACGGCAAGAAGATGCCGCAGAACAATTGGCGCTGGTTCCGTATCTTTGTCAACCTTGCTCTTGTCAAGACTCTTGGCGTTCAAATGGAAAGTGTGCGTCACTTCATGGAGGAAGACTTCGAGTTGCTAGATTCGTTCTACCTTGGCGAGGGTTGGTCTAGCGATGGGCTTTGGGGAGAGGAAAGGAAGCAAGCCGACTACTACTCTGGCAGCTTCGCCATCCAGTTTGCCCAACTCTTGTATGTCAGGTTTGCTGTGGGTGATGAAGAGAGGGTAGAGAGGTACAAACAGCAGGCAAGAGAGTTCGCGTCGATTTATTGGAGATATTTCGATACCAATGGTAGGCTCCTTATTCCAATACGGTGCTCCAGACTGACTATGTACAGGAGCTGCGATACCTTTCGGCCGAAGTCTAACGTACAGATTCGCTTTTGCGGCTTTTTGGGCCGCTGCGGCAACGGCTGGTGTCAGTTTGCCTGCTCCAGTTGACGACGTCGGAGCTGTCAAGGGCTTGCTTCTTCGGCAACTCCGCTGGTGGTCCAATCAACATGATATGTTCAACACAGACGGGACGCTAAGCATCGGCTTCGCATATCCTAACATGTACCTGAGCGAAGACTACAACTCGCCGCAGTCGGTGTACTGGTGTCTGAAAAGCTTCATAGTACTAGGACTCGACAAAGACCACCCCTTTTGGACAAGCGAGGAACTACCTCATCCACTTGACGGTACACAGTGGGACAACAACAGGAAACCGAATCATGAGGGTTTGAATCGTATCGAGGTGGCCTGGCCCCCTAGGCAGATTCTCTGTAGCACCCCTGAACACCACTTGTTCTTGTCTTCGGGGCAGATGACAACCAAGACGTTCAAAGCAAGGGAGGCCAAGTATGGCAAGTTTGCCTACTCTTCTGCCTTTGCATTCAGCGTGCCCACGGGGAACATGCTTACGCAGCTAGCCCCTGACAGCACACTCTGCGCTAGCAACGACGATGGCGATAGCTGGAAGGTTCAGTGGGAACCCACTGATGTGCGTCTCGAGGCCACATCAATCGTCAATAGAGATGGTGTGTCCTTTGAGGTACAATCTCTGTTCAGCACCTGGAAACCTTGGAAGTATCTTGACTTGTGGATCGAGACGACCTTGGTGCCTGCCATGGAACACTTCCCAGGGTGGCACGTTCGGGTCCACAAGATCAATGTAGGATCCATGGCGGATACTCCTTCATGGATAGACAGCATCCAACTTGTTGACGGAGGCTTTGCCATTGCCTCCCACACGACGAAGGGCAACTTCTTGCCAGAAGTACCCCTTCAGGGGCTTGAGGAAGAAAACTTCACCCAACAAGCTGACAACGCCCTTGTTCTTTCGACGGCCGGTGCGAGCGGTATCGTGGACCTCCCGATGAAGTTCGATAGTGTCGGAGGCATCGTTGGCCAAGGAGGAGCATCGGGTGTCAAGAGCGAGGTCTTTGTACTAAAGGCTGACCCTAACACCAACTTGATCGCGCAAAGAACTTTCATTCCGGCTGTCAAGCACCATATCAGCTTGCGTCAACATTTTTCTGGGGAACAGAAATCACTGCACCTTTCCTCTGGCATTTTTGCTGTCAGTTCTCAGGCCAACTTGGAAAATGTTGCTAGTAGGAACATTTGGCAAGAATGTCCTCGAGTAGAAATTGTAGATGGCAAAATACGCATTCATGCTTCTTAGCGTTCACGCAGGATATTCGTTTTCGTAGAGTAACGTTCTAGCTCCACATTACGCAAGGGCAGCATGACCTCCCACCCTGCAATACAACAACCATTAGCACCCGCGATATTGCGATCGTTCTCGCGTGTTGACTTACACAAGGCAGACAGCAATGCACAAGGCTGAGCCAATTGCTCGGAACAGACGGCCCGTTGGATCCATGGGATGGGACGAAAGTTTCTACAAGTATTCTTCCTATAGAATAGTGACAGAGTTGACATTTCATAAACCTTACAGCGTTGCTGTGTGCCTTTCAAGGTTTGCCAAGTTCCGAAGAGCCGTACTCCAAATTCCGGGGCCGTAGAAGGCCTCACACAAACTCCGTCTTGCCCGTCCCAGCCTGGCAACCTTATCGTGTGTATCGCTGCGCTGAACCCAGTGACGCCCTTTTCCGTCCAAACTTGAAGACGCTGTAAATCTGATTTCTGTAATGGGCATCCAAATCCAGCTGCGAACCGCTCCGCCTCGCTGTGAAACCGTGAACTGTCTCCAAATATCGTGAAGAGATGAACTGCAAGACAAATAGCAAAGCTTAGAGTACGACAGGCATGGCGTGCACCATGTGTTCTATCTGCAACTCGTAGCTCCCCACTCCGATAACCTCTATGGGCCACATGATGAGCTCCGCCCACGCCGTGCCCATAAGCTGTTCCGAGATGATGGACAACAGAGCCCGGGCCCAGCCGTTCAGGAACCAACAGAACGGTTCTGCCATGTTGATAATGACGCAATAGTGAGCCAAGACGACTAGTGCTGCGGGATGCCGGCGCCGCAACATGTCAAGGTAGTCGCTGGACATGAGTACGGGCCACAAGAATACCGCGCGGAACTCGACTGGGGCAGACATGGCGTTCATGGTGGAAACCTTGGCAATAGCTTCGCTCAATGCTATTACCGCGTTATTGATGGTGTACTTGCCCTCGGTAGAGGTCTCCATGGCACCGATCTCGGCTAACCGGGTGCTGAGCCGGGGGAGCCGCTCAAAGAGGGGCTGAAGCGACGGTTCCGGCGTCTGAGGCTCGCCGGGGCCGCGGATGAAGATTTCGCGCAGCGGTCCCTTGCGCAGATCGTCGTCTGAAGCGCGCAGAATCACGCTCATGCCGTCTGTCAGGGTGAAGATGTCGAGCATGCTGTCAATGGGCGAGAAGGTTGGGTTGTACTTCTCATAGCTGGGGTAGGTGGCGAAGGCGCTTAGCGTCAGGAAGATGGAAGACGCGAAGAGGGCGTGGCAGTTTGTGGAGGAGATTGTGCCGAGCAAAGTTCCTCTCATGCCGTTGATGGCGTCATTCTGGTGCTGGGCAGCCTGCATAAGGTAGGCATGGCGGCAGTCTGGTTGGAGGTATGCCAAGTGGTAGGCTGAGAAGGCAAGCAGTTGGTGAAGCAGAAAGGGGTAAGAGAGCGCCTCTCTTGGCACATCATACTGGAGCGTCTTCTGCGCCTGGGAGGAGTGTGAGAAGGTTCGACACGACACCGAAGTGTAATGGTGCATAAGCTCAAGATCTGAGATCCAGCCACTGGCCGTCTCCGTCTTGTTCAAGTCGGTCAGAAACCGCGAAAAGTAAGGGAACGGATCCGACTGCGAAGACGGAGAAGTTTGCCCTCCTGGACTCGACGCGCCATGGTGGCCACCGAGTGATCCGGCTACGGACTGTGGCGAAAGAGACGCGGGCGACTGCGCGCTTGGCCTCCGCCTAACCGTTGCCGACCCCTATCAACCCCCGCCGCGTCAGATCCGAGAACGAGATACCTCAACACCAAAGAGTTTCGATTCTTGGGGAAACAGAACTTACCCGTGATCCCGATCGCCTCGCCCGATGCCCTGCCGCCGGCGCTTGTGCTGACACCTGGGACGAGCCGCTTGTTGACGCTCCCGCGTTTTCTAGTAGACTGCAAGGCAGCCCGTGGCGCACACAGGCACTGCATGGCCTGTTTTCGTCACACTACGTCAGGAGGATCGCGCATTAGTCTCACATCTCAACATCGAGTGTCGGCTTCTAAGTGGCACCAGGGGCTTCAGGGGAATCTGGGAGGTTGCATCGACCTACTTTGACTCTTCTCTCCTTGCATCTCAAGCAACCATTTCGGGATTTCCTGTACCCCAAACGCTTCATGGTGAGATCGTATGCGGCTCTTCTTTGCTAAGACTTCACTGCCGATGAGGCAACATTGAGAATGATTAATGATATCCGAAAACGACAACGACGACGAGGTTGAGGACAGGTCCAATTAATAAGGACGAGCTGGTGGGGGTGGTCTGGTGTCTTGGTCAGAGTATGTGTGCTCTGTATATACGCCGGCCACCTCCAAAGATGGCCAAGACGAGGGTGTTGTTGTGTTGAGCCTTGTCGAACACTGTTGCTCGCCGACTAAACAAAGCTAAGACGGATGGGGAAGTCAACGGGTACGCCCAGGCTTCGTCTGATCTTGCAGTAGGCAGTCAGGCACAAATACCTCAGTACTTGACGCATTTACTGACAGGTCAAGGGCACTATTCTTAAGATACGGATAGAACATGCGCGGGAATGCCAAGCCCTGAGTCTGCCATTTGAACAACTTAACCATCGACAATTTCATCACCCCGCCGGACGGGGGTCCGGAAGGCTAGCCATGAAGCTTGGAGGGAAGAGGGCTCGAGATGGGAAGGGAAAAAATTGGAGAAGTGAAGCTTACTAGGTTCCTTGGTATTCCCAGCCGGCGACGGTGATTAGGGGTGACGGTGTCAGCGACGCGGAAACTGAGTCGCGCCAAGACCGTCCCCTCTCCGTCGTACGGGCGGATATGCCGCACCCCTACCTCTCTACGGCAGGCCTGGATACCTTAACGAGTATGTATGACGGCCGATGCTCCCTGATCAGTGATGTGATGGGGGGGTCCCCCGCCGCCGCACGCACACGCACACTCACACGCTCCGCGTCCGCGGGAGGAGCGGCCAGGAGCGGTAAAGGGTCGTCTGGCTAAGCCTTTCAAGTACGTGCGTCATATGGGGGAGCCCTTACGGTCGTCTCTACTGTAGTGTATCTGCAGCAGCATGCGCTCCAAACTCCAACGTGGTTCCCGCTGGCGCATTGACAGCCTTGCATGGACAGGCTGAATATAGAACCAGTGAAACGGCTTCTGGTCGACGTTGCGGCCGCGGCAAATGGGATGAAGAAGAGACAGACCAGCTGTTGAGACTAAAGAGGAAAACCAGGGCGCGAATTTGCCAAGACATCTCGTCAGAGTTGGTGTATCTGGTAGAAAGGCTTTTTTGATGAAATACCCTCTCACGATTGTTAGGCCAAACCTGTGTCGTTTAATCCTGCGTCCATCGCCAAGACCAGGCTCAGCCCAGCAGGTAGCAGCTAAGCCTCAGTATTGCGTCGCCGTGCCCAGATCGTCCGCCGATGTTCCCGCCCACCTCCTCTGCTGAATAGAGTTTCTTGGGAGAGATGGGGGTTTCCTGAGTTAAGCCTCGATCCGGCGACTGCCAGCCAATTTGAATTGACAGGGAAACATCGGCCTACGGCAAAGTCTTGGCGCTCCCAAGACTCCAAGAGACGGCACACGCGCAGACCAGCACGACCAGCCACACACCACCCGCGCCCGTGGATTCCGTGTGAAGAGCGTCCGGGCGCTGCGCGGGCCCTCTGGGGTCAATCCCCGGTCAATCCCCGGCCGAGAAGATTTTGACTCGGCGCAGAGATATTGGCCAATGATGAGGCGATCCGAAAACGACACTGCCTCCACGCCTTTAACCCGGGTTCTGTATCTGATTACTAAAATATGCTGACGCAGGCAGGACTTTACGGCGGTAGACACGGGGAGAAGCGTCTGCCTGCCCCGATGGCCAATCACAAAGAGCGGCTTTCTGGTTATTCCAATTAGAGGGGCATCGTGTCTAGTCGCAACCCTGCCTAGCACGGCGTCTTGGTTGTCGTAATTTCAAGTATTTGAGTATTTTACGGATGTTCGGCGCACTGACAGCTGTCACTCTATTCAACGGCGCTAGCAGCATAACGGTCGAGATTTAGTCTCTCATAGGAATTCGTACGCAAGTCATGTATTGAGTGCTTATGCAATCACTCGCGCGCCTTCAAGCCCTTCCCATAGGGCTGAGCATGATGGGAAAGTTGGACGTCGTGAGAATATGCAGGCAACGGAATACGGCTCGTTTATCGTTTATCGGTTATCGACTATCCGTTCTCGTTTTCTCTTTCGTATGTCGTAGAAAACACCACTCGTTTCCGCGTCTGACTGTAGAGGCTGAGCAGAGATGGCTTCAATTCTGGTTGACTTAGTGCCATTGACAAGAGAGATTGGTTCCGGGAGTTCCAGCAGTAAAACTGTTGCCTGGTGATGAGAATGCTTAAAGCTAGAGGTCTGCATTGGTATAACAACCAATTGCCTTCAGTATCAATACAACCCGAAATTCAGACATTGACTTTGATTAATAATTTGACGACCGTTTTTCAACACGTTGGAACCATAAGTCTTGAGAACTCCATCCCGCAACAAAGAAACAACAATGGCGAACGATTACTACCGCTATGACCCCTCCCTGCCTGCGGCGATTATCTTTGCCGTTTGCTTCGGACTTTCTGCAGCCGGCCACGCATTTCAGCTTGTCAAAACCAGAACCTGGTATTTCATACCATTCTTGATTGGTTGCATCGGTATGGGCATGTGCTCTTTTTTGTCAGACAGCGAAACTCACAGGCCACAGTTGAGGTTGTAGGATATGCCGGCCGAGCGATCAACGCAATTGAGACACCGAACTGGACAAAGGGGCCTTACATCATCCAAGCTTTGCTCTTACTATTAGGACCTCCGTTCTATGCCGCATCGATCTATATGGTATTTGGGAGACTGGTCATCTTGTTGGATGCTGAGAAACATTCTCTCATTCGGAGAAAGTGGCTCACGAAATTCTTTCTGCTTGGAGACATTTTGTCTATTTTTGGCCAGGCAATCGGTAGGTCATAGGCCGCTCAGAGCATCTGAGTCAACAGTAGCTCACGTCTCAGGTGGTGGGCAACTTGCCGGTGCAGACACCCAAAAGAAGAAGGATCTGGGCCAAACGATTATCATCGTTGGACTTGGCATCCAAATCTTATTTTCGGCTTCTTCATGATTGTTACGATTCTTTTTCATCTTCGAATCAACCGCGACCCCACCCCGACTAGTCTTGTGGTCAAGACCCCTTGGCGACGCCTCCTCCAAGTGCTCTACGTTGCGAGCTTTCTCATTCTGGTTCGCTCAGTCTTCCGAGTCATTGAGTATGTCATGGGCGAAGATGGGGAGCTGCAGTCCAAGGAAGTATACATATACATTTTCGACGCACTGTTGATGCTTGCTGTGTCAGCAGCATTCAATTATTTCCACCCTTCACGAATTATCAGCAACTCTGCGGCAACCCGTTTCACTATTTCAGACCCGGAGGATCAAGTCAACAAGTACCCGATGACTTCAACAAGCAATTCCGACGGGTCTCGGTCAGCCGCATCTAGCTATCTCCCTCAAAGTAGAAAGGGTCTGATGAATACTGCGCTATTCCGTTTGCCCCCATTCAGGATAACAACCTTTGCGTTTTTGCGTCCAGCAGCTGTTTTGATTGATGGTTTTAGTTGCCAGTTTCTCTCTGCGACTCAACTTCAGAGTAGAATGATCCCCAGTTAGATTTGCCCGCTTAATTCATGAATTTGTCTCGTTTTCTGAATCCAAGGTCTTGGCAAAGCCAATATGCAGATAGCAAAACACCTTCAACCCCGCACTCGTCGTGGCTGGTGATAACAGAAAGATGGGATGAAATGCTCGAACGGGCTTCCGGTCGCCCCCACGACGGGATGTGCAGATGATCATCAGGCTGACAGCCTGTAAACTCTGTCCGCCGGGACATTGAAAGTGCCCGAGAATGCAGCTGGCCGGCTTAGCATGTCAAACCGTCTCAGAGAAGCTCACTGCAGGTGACGGCGGCCGAGCCTCATAGCGCGAAACATCAAGGTCGCCGTGCCTAGGCTTCAAATTACCTATACTATAGATACCCATAGGTACCTATCTAAATAGGTTAGATTATAGGTATACCTAAAATATAGGTAGATAGGTTTCCTAAGTATATAAATAGATATTAATATAGGTATAAGTAGAGATTCTATTTATATTTATAAATTAAAAGTATAGTTATACTTTCTAATAAATATAGTAAAGTATTATACTAACGATTCTATTAATTATATGAGATTTATTTTATTAGTAATATAGGTTATTTATCTTAAAATAAATAAGTTTATATTATAATAATTATTTTAATAATCTTATAAAAATAGTTTCTATATTTAAATACTCTTTATATAATATAGTTATACTTTTAATACTAAATCCTTGAAATAATCTATTTAAATTAAGCGATTCTTTATTATATAGTTTTATACCTATTTTATTATATTATTATTAATTAAATCTAAATTTTAGTTTTATTTTATTAATTTAAAAATAGTTATCTATTTACTCTTAAAACGTACTATAAAATATTAAACTACTAATACTAAGTTAATATATAATATCTTTTACTTCTTTTTCAAAAGTATTTACTAACTTAATATTAAAACTTTTTTTATTAAAGATTTTAAAATATTTAAAACTTTTAAAATTATAGCTATATTTAGTAACCTCTTCTCTATTATTATTACTTATTATATTACTATTAAAGAGGTTCTCTTTATAACTAGTAGAAACTTTAAGGTTTCTAATATAACTATTAATAACTATAATATCTTATTTTAAGTTATTAATAGCTTTAGTATTTTATTCTAAATTATTAATAGTTTTAGTATTTCTTATAAAGATACTACTATATTAAGTAATTTCTTTAAAAATATTAGAAGTATTAAAATTTCTAATAGAAATACTATTAAACTTAGTATTTTCAAACTAATTATTAATATAAAATATTTATATAAAAATATCTTCAGAAATTATATTATTTTTATAATTAAAACTAATAATAAAAATTAAGCTTTCAAGTATTTTTGATTATAAAGTAGAATTAAGTATTATTGATATTTTTCTACTTTTATTTACTTTTATTAGAATAAACTAAATAAATATAAGTAAAATAAAATAATAAAATAAAAATAGAATTTAATACTTTTTATAGTATTATTAAGCTATAAATACTCTATACCTTAAGATATTGTATATATATTTTTAATAAGATTAGTATCTATAGGTTTATTAGTAACTCTCTTAGTATAAATTACTATATATAAAACTACTAAGAATAACTTGATAAAAAGATAGAAAATAAATAGATAAATAAATTTTTAAATATAATTATTAATATTACTTTAGTAACGTCTTAAAAAGCTATAATAGCTATAACTTACTAATAAATTAGACTACGCTTATTAACTTAATTCTATATAATTTCTTTAATAAAGCGTTAAAAATACTTTAGTAATACAAATATTATGAAAACCTTAATATTAATAAGTTTCTTACAAAGTATAATCTAAAGGATATGAATATTATAATAGCTAAGCTAAACTATAATAATCTAACTTATTTTTAAACTTATAATAAGAAATAAATATATATTTTTCTATAATATAAATAAAGATTTTATAAATAGTTTTCTAATTAGTCTTTTTAGTAGCTATATTAATAGTCTTTTTATTAGTTTTCTTAATAGCTATAGTAGTAGTTTCATAGCTATTTTTATAAATAGTTTACTTAAATATATTTTAAGTAAGAATAAGTATCTTTTTAAATGTTTATTATAACAAATCTTTGATTTATATTATATAATATACCTTAAGAAGTACTATTACTATTATATACTTATAGTTTATACTTATAATATTATTATAATAATCTTTTTTATAGGTTATTTAGTTAGATCTAAAGTTAATAAGAAAAAGAAAAGCTATTAAAGATTATCGTACTAATCTTTATATAATAAAAATATAAAAGTAAACTTATAATATAGCTAATATAAAAACTAGATTTTACTAATTAAAGTAATATCTAACTAAATATTAAGATAATATATATAAAGAAAATAATACAAAAGTATTAAAATTAAAATTCCCTAAGTAAAATAGAGTAAAAACCTATAATTTATTAAATAAAAGTCTAAGTTTATTAAAATATATAAGTTCTGTTAGAAAAGGATATTTTAAGCTTGACTTAAAATATTAAAAAGATCTATTTTAAAACTAAAGTATAAAATATAAATATCTTTTAATAGCTTATATAAAGAATTAAATTAACCTAAAAAGAACTCTTGTTAATTCTCTTTTATTTTATACTTTATAAATATCTAAAGTTTAAAAATTAATTCTTGTAATAATTAATTTTAAAATATTAGTAAAGATAATTATAAATTAAGTTAAGAGAATATACCTCTATATAGGTTAATTAAGTTTAAATTAAACCTCCTAATATAGTTTATAAATAATTTTAACTTTAAACTTAAAAAGGAAAGTAAAAAGAATATATTAAATAAGTATTTTTAAAATAAAATAAAGAATATTTTTAAAGTTAATTAGTATATAAATATTCTATAAATCCTTTTTGATAAGTATTTATATTAAAACTTTATAATAAAGTTTAATTATTAGTTATTAATAGTTTTAAGTAATATAGCTTATAATATCTAACTTATTTCAACTAAAGCTATTATATTTCTATTAATTCTTAGAGAAAATATAAGAGATTTTTAAAAAAGCTAATAATATAAAAGTTCTAAATATAGTCTAATAAGTTTATAAATATAAATTAGTTTTAATATCTCTTTGGCGTTAAATATTAATATTTATAAATTAATACTTTAAAATATAAAATTAATTTAACAATAAAATAATATTTTAAATATTTAGTTTCTCTTTTCTCTTAGATAAATAGATTAAATAGATAAAACTTAATAGTAATAAAAGGAATATTTATAGCAAAATATAAAATAGAATTTTTAATATATTATAAAAAGAAATATATAATAATTAATGTACTTTTTATACTAAATAGTTTTAAAATAATAAGAGATAAGTATTATAATATAATTACTATAATATAACTATTATAAAAACCCTATTTTTTTATATCTATATATCTATTATAATTCCTTTATACTTAATAATTATATTTAAGCTACTCTCTTTTTTTAATATTAAAATAAGCTCCATTTAAGTTTCCTAAATATATCTATATCTTTTTATAAAATACAATTTTTCTCCTCTATAAGATTTAAGAAGTTAATAATATTATAAAATATCTTTTTAAAATGTATAATAGCTATAATAAATTATTTACTATTTATATATATATTTAACTCTTTAAAATATTTATTAAATATATTAAATATAATAAACTTATAATATCTAATTATTATAATTTTAAGTTTTCTTTTTATAGCTTTAAGCCTTTTAGATATAAAGTTTTTATTTTGTAGATATAAAAATTTATTTAATATTTTATTAAGTCTTATTAGTAATATTATATAAATAAATAGCTATATTAAAACATTGAGATTATTTAACTAAATGCTTTAAAGTAACAGTTTTCTATCTATAAGTATTAATTTTATTTAAGATATTCTGATTATGTTTAGTATAGAGAAATTAGGAAAATAAGTTATTACTTAATAAAAGGTAATTTAAAGATTTATCTTTTTAATAAGATTAATATAAATATTCTTCTTAAGAATACCAATAACTTAAACTAGATAATTATATTTATAATAACTCTTAGAGCTATTAAAAGTATTTTAATCTATAAGTTAGAGGACTAATATTATATTAAGTAAAGAAAACTTAATCTAAAAAGTAAATAGTAGTAATATAAATTTAATTATAACAATATATATAGAGAAGTTATTTATTAAGAGAAAAACCAACTTATTAAGTTTTATAACTTAAATATAGATATAAAAAGCTTTAAACTAATTTATTATAACTATAGTTATAAATTAAGTTTTCTTATTATTTCTCTATACTAAGTTAAATATCAAGAAATTAAAACTATATAAAGTATATAAAGTATAAAATATTATACTTTTATTAATAATTTAAACTTAAAAGAGATTGTTATTTATAATATTAATAATAAGTTTTAATAAGATTTAAATATTATCTTTTTAGTCTCTAAATATAATAAAAAAAGTAAAAAGAGAAAGTAAAGTCCTCTTTGTTTTAAAAAAACTAATCTTATTTATAATATATATATTAGCTAGAGAGTAGTTTTAAATTACTTAATAAAGATTATAAATATATATATTAATCTTTATTACTTTAATAGTAAAAGCTATTTTAATAATAAGTTACTATATAGAATAATTAATCTAATAGAACTTTATTAATAAACTACTTAAGTATTAAAAAATATTAAATTAGCTAAATATTATATTATATCTTTTTAAAATATAGGTAATAATATCTTTATAGAATAGTTAAATAGATTATTAACTTACTTAATAATAAAAAATAAAATAGTTTTTTATATTTAATTTTATTATTTAAAAAATAATAATAAATAATAAGAGAGGTAAAAAAGCTTAAAATTCTTAGAAAAACGTTTTAAATAAATAAAAGTTCAACTATTTATTATAATCCTTATTAAAACGTATTTTATAGCTAAGAGTAGATTATTAGCTTTAATAAACAAAGCTTGTATATAGAGAAAAATAAATAAAAATAAATATTTATTAGATTTAATATATATATTAATTAGATTATTATGACTTAATTATTATAACTTAACTGTTATAATCTAAGTATTATAATCTAATTATTGTAATCTAATTATTATAATCTAATTATTATAATATAACTATTATAATTTAATTATTATATTCTAATTACTATAAAATATAATAGCTAGATTATAACTTATCTCTCATTAAATAGATATATTTTTAATAAAGGTTATTTCTCTTTTATTAAAATTCTTATAATATAAATTTAAATAAAAACCTTATTTAAAATAAATACTTATATATTTAATATTCTATAGATTATTTTATTTATTTTGTATTTCTTTCTAAAAGCTTTTATATTAATATTCTTATTTCTTTATAATTTAAAATATTAACATTATAATATCTCTTTATTATATAACTCTGTATGTTATAATTATATCTTATATAAAGTTTATTATAATTAATCTTTTAATTTGTTATATTTTATTATTAAATACTTTTACTATTAATAGAATATAAATTTATATCTCTCTCTTTTATATTACCTTTATAAATATTTCTCTAATTTAAATTTATATTTTAAATATTTTCTTTATATATATTTTCCTCTTTAATATTTCTTTTTCTAGTATTTCGTTCTTTAATATTTCTCTCTTCAATACTTTCTTCTTTAATATTTCCCTCTTTAATATTTTCCTCTTTAATTCTTTTTTTATTAATATTTAAATAAAGAAACTCTATTTAAAACTACTGTTTTTAATAATATAAATTAAAAATACTTTTTATTTTTATTTAGTTTTTTCTTTTCTTTTTTTCTATTTTTTCTATTTAGGTTTTTATATCTTCTTATATTTAGTATATCTATCTTTAATATAGTTAATAGTTTCAATTTCTATTTAATATTTAGGAAACTAAATATATTTTAATATCTATTTTATTAAAGAAAGTTTTAAAACCTAATATATATTATTTTCAATAAAAGAGTAAAATAATAATATTTAAATAGACTTTAAATCTGTTAAAGTCGTAGCTAAATTATAATATTCCTATAAATAGAAATACTTTTATTATCCCTTTTAAAAACTAAATATTAATATTTTTAATTATAACTTATTTTATATAAATAGCTATAAAGTTTATTAGTAAAAAGAAATTAAAAATAAAGATTATTTAAAAAAAGATGTACTTTAAAATCATATTACTAATAGATGTTTAATAAATTCATAAAAGACTTTAATTATACTTAACTAGAGATAAATAAGTTTAATATTAAATTAATATTCTATATTTTGTATAATTCTATAGATAAATCTTTAGGATAAAGCTTTTAAAATTAATAATTCATAGGATTTCTAATAAGTTTTAATCTCTTTTAAAACTTAAGCTAAAACATATTATATTATAATAACTAAATTGAATTATGATTATTCTATTTATTGTTTAGTTTATGTTATTAAATTTATATTTAACATTTAGGTTTATAAGCTATTCTCTTTTTAATAGTCTTTTAGTTAGTTTTATAAATAGTTTTATTATTATTATTCTAAAGGCTTAATAATATAATAATTTTAATTTGAATAATTAAACAATATTATAAGATATTTATTTATATTTATATATCTTATATAAATATAGAATATTAGATATCTAGAATTAATAATAGTAAGTAAAAGGTATATATTAGAATTACTTTAAATTAGAAATTAAAATAAAATATATTTATTATTTATTATCTAGGGGTATTCTCTTTTTCTAATAACTTCTTTATTTTATAAGTTATATTTATTTTATATCTATTTTTACTCTTTTGTTTTATTTAATATTCTTACTTTTCTATATTATACTTCTCTGATTAATAAACTTCTTTATATTATTTAAATATAATCTTTTTTATACTTAATCTAAACTTTGTATTAATAACAATATTAATAATATTATTATGACTTATTTATATATAACTAAATACTAATAATCAAACTTTTCTTTCGAAAACATCTAATTAAAAAGATATTTTTAATAAGTAAATACTAAGTTAATATTTATAATAACGTACATGCATAGCGAGTCGCGCATTATAGCGAGTCGCGCACTTTTCACCACCTCTCTACTATTTTTATGTATCAATCAAGCTACATCGTACAAAATCAATCAAAACTACTCATCATCCTCTTCTTCAGAGGTCTCCCCAACTACCTGACATGTTCGTACGTTATGTCCAGTCTTTCCACAATTACTACATCGCCGCCCGCGCGATTCACCCCCCTCTGTATGAGCACCCTCCTGACGCATATTTTCGCCTCTAGCATCAACAACCCCCTTCTCTACCCAGATCACCTCAGCTTCAGCTGCATTAAGTAACCCTTTAAGATGCAGTTAGGACTTTTTAGCCCTCTGGCGCTTACTTAGTATCTTATTTGCCGTACGAAGCCTGCAGCACTCAGCTTTAATAAGAGCTAGTTTATACGCTAACTTGCTAATACCTTTAGCTTATAAGTTAATAACTTCGTATAAATATATTAGTAAGCTATATTAATAACTAGTAATCCTTTTCTTAAGTGAAGCAGAGCTTTATATAGCGTTATATGCTGTGGTTGGTGTCTTTAGGTCCTATGAGCCCTAGCTGCTTAGGCGTGAGTTGGATAGTGTTAGCGTCTTTAGCTTGAAATCCAGGCGGGAAATAACTACTTCTAGGTCAAAAGGTATAAGGCTAGCCTGTCTAAAACCAGCTTATATATTTCCTTCACCTATTAAAGAAAAAAAGGCTGCCTTAAAGGCAGGAAAGA